>JAXGGA010003923.1:0-95355 GCA_038373865.1 Uloborus plumipes | reverse complement strand
GATTCGAAACTTTATCCACTTATTAATTGAGTTTTTCATGCCTATCATTTCATGATTGATACATCTTACTGATTTTAGTGTTTACGTAATTGTTTTTGATCTCTGGGTGATTAACGCACTAGAATTTCACTATTTTTTTTATTTTATGTGTTTTAGTTAATCAAATGTGTGTACTTTGTCAACATATTTTTTCATCACATGTATGATTTTGAATTTTGTAAAATTGAGGTGTTCCTGCATTTTAACGTCCAACATGTGGTTATTACTATTTTTCTTTTGGAGGGGGGATAATGCTACAAGGCAAAACCTTATAGCATCCCCTTAACGCTAAACAGCCACCACTGTTGGATATTGGAGGCGAGCGGTGTTCATATTCGAACACAACTTCCTGTTTACCAAGGCCTTGAAAATGCTAACCGCAACTGTACCGGAAGAATTCTCCCTTCCTGGTTTGGCAAACTCCTGTAGCCAATCAGGAACTGAGCGGTAGTTTTAGTTCACGTTTTTTGGAAGAATTATGGGGCGCTTGCCCTTTGCGCTAAGGCTTGCTGTTTGAGCTAGCTAGTGTGACTTTACGGGCGCGTTTAGAAACTACCCAGCCTCGGTCGAAGCGGGCGCGACCGGTCGTGGCTGTAACGTCACGGGCATCCCGGGAACCGAAGGAGTTTATAAACAACAACGCGACCGGTCGAGCGTCGTTTTATTTTCTTAGCGCCATGGATGAAGCAGCGCTTTTGGTAAATTTAATATTAAGAAGTTCTGATTCAGATTCTGATATTGATTCTGATTCAGATCAAACTGAATCATCTTCTTCGTCTTCCGAAGACGAAATTATGCTTTCTGCGAAAGTGAAGTATAAAATTCCGCGTATGGAGCTGTGTATTAATAAGAAGAAGTTGTTAGTCGGATGAATGATCAGGGGCGGACATTCCGAACCCCTGTCCGAGGCGGCAAATTTTAGGGGCGGCATTTTGGTTCGAATAATAAAATAAATTTTCTTCAAGGAAAGAAACGTTCAAAAAAATTTAACAAATATGATTCTTTTTACACTTAGGAATCCTGAAAGGTATGAATGTAGCGGCGTTTGCGCGTGTTATTTTAAAAAATCCATTTCAAGACAACATTTTCGGCTATTTCAACATAGCCTTTATTAAAACAAACGAATATATATTTATAAAATAAACGAATATTTAGAAACTATAATTGTTAATGGAGACATTTTAAAAAACAAACTGCAGCAGATAACTTTAAGAACGTCAAGATTTTGGAATTGCCGAAAGAAGCTCGGGGACATAAAGCGCAGTTTTTTTTTTTTGGGGGGGGGGGGGGGATCTCAATTCATCAAATGAAGCGCCGAATTTTAACGAACGAATAAACAAGAAAATAATAAAATGTGTGCATGCATAAATACTTATATCTGCTGAGAAGAGATATAAAACATCATTGAAAAAATAAATAAATTAATTAATTAAATAACGCATGATGGTAATATTACAAAACTGTCTCACTATTTTTAAATTTTAAGAATCATTAGTAAAAATTTGCCAAATATGAAATTTTTTTTGGAGGTCATAGTATCCTCCCACTGTGGTGCCCCTGATACAAGTTTTGCAAATTGTGTAGAGAGAAAATTGTAGAAAGAAACAAGGCATATAAATACGCTTGATCTAGCACAGGGCTCTCCAACCTACGGCCCGCGGGCCGGATCAGGCCCGCTAGCAGATTTTTTTCTGGCCCGCGGAAAAAATATGTTTTTTCAAAATAAATATTTTTTTTATTAAATATTGTTTTTATTAAATTAATCAGAACAGTGACGATCTCATAGTGAATATGTCAAATAATAAATAAAAATCTATTCAAACTTTAATGCAAAGCTTTTTAATTTTTTTTTTTTTAACTTTTTTTTCTCGACGGTAATACCCATCTCTCTTAGTTTCCTTTTCCGAGAACAAATCTCTTTTCTCTGCTTCTGCTGCCCTGATAAACTTTCATTGTTCAATATAGTTTGTCGGCGAACACAGTGGCTCGTCGTCTGGAAATTGACTTTTCTTGTTGATCTCACCAAGCATATTAATTTTTTGAATTTATAGCTGCAAGGGGAAAACTCCTCAATTTGTGACTTATACCGGCATGTCAAAGCTTTCAGACAAAAACTCATGCTTTTCGAGAAGCATTTAGGATCGATGAACTTTGATCATTTTGAAACGTATAGAAACTTAGGTGCATTAAGTACTGCTTCCTTTCCCAAGGAATACGTTTTGGATATCATGTCTAACCTTCGAGAAGAATTTAAGAGCCGTTTTTAAGACTTTGACCGTGCATCAGATGATATCCAGGTTTTTCAAAACCCTTTTAACTGCGATACAGGCAAAGTGCCTGCTGAAATCCAACTTGAAGTCATCGAACTTACTACCAACGACTCACTCAAGACTGCTTTCCAGGAATGCCAAAAAGAAGGTAATCTACTTTCATTTTACAGTTTCTCTCTCGAAAAAAGACTTTAAGAACATAAAAAATCACGCTCGAGTTATGTTTTCTCTTTTTGGGTCTACCTACAAGTGTGAGCAGACATTTCCAGAAATGAAGCATGTTAAATCTAAGTACAGATCCTTTTTATCAAATGAACATTTAAAATCAACTTTAATGATCGGAACTACAAATTTTGACCCTAAATGAACTGAAATTTTAAGAGGCAAACAAATGCAATCTTCTCATTAAAAATTGTCTTAAGCGTTGCACTTCTCATTTATTGTTAAGTTTCTTATCATCATTAATGCATAAAATTCATTTAATAAAATTGTAGTACATTGCAAGGATTTACTTTTTAGTCTCGTTTGGCTTTTTTTTTTTTTTTTTAACTCCTTTTGGGGAGCAAAATACATTTTGTGGGAAAAAATGACTTTTATTTCAGTTTTCTGAACTGCTCTCTAAATTTTACGAGTTTCCGTAACGTTACAAAAAAAAAAAAAAACATCTGAACTGAACTATTTTTGGACCGTTGGCCCGCCTCGCATCTAAAAATTTTCAATTTGGCCCCCGAGTAAAAAAAGGTTGGAGACCTCTGATCTAGCACAAAGGTTTTCAACTTGGATTCTGGGAAACCGTAGGGTTTCTTAGACATTTGAAAGTAGCTCAGCTAGTGATCACTATTTGTTCAATCATAGCACCAAACTTTTAATAAAATTACAATTCTTATAAAAGATCAAAGGTTCTTTAATATTTCCAAAGCATTTCTTAAATATTTTCCTACTCAAAAAGAAAAATTATCTTGGATCAAAACTATACTTCATAACTGACACCTCCTAGCTCTTGATTAAAAAAAAAAAAACCCCAGCAAATTGATGTAACTACTGACAATCAATTGGAACTAAAAATGCATTTGTAGAATGACATTACACAGAATCCTTAAATTTCCAAAAAAGCTGTGAAACATTGTTAATTGTTTCAACATAAGTGGGCGAAACATCTTTCTCTTCCTGTGCTATGACAAAAGCAAAATTCAGAAACAGATTAGAAGCTGAAGCTGACTGCTTACGTTGCTGATTTAAATAATTATTCCAGACGTGATAAGTACTTTCCAATGAAAAATAATCGCAGCCAAGTTATGAATTAGCTGAACAGATTGATTTAAAAACTGACTCAGAAATTTTGCAGGCTTAAAAGTCAAAACGAATTCAAAAGAAAAAAAAAACTTTTTTTTTCTTAATACTCCTGCAATACATTTACCAATGCATAATAATACATTTTCAACGATACATTACCTGGTAGTTCTGATATAGCAAGCAAATTATTAACCTCTCATCCAGTTGCCATAAAAGTATGCATCAGCTACAATTAACTGCATTTTTTAAATGCTAATTTTACGAATTTTAAATAATTGATTGTATTTATATATAGACTTAAAAATTTAGGACGTGTTACATATTTTTAGTACTTATATAAACCCATTAAAAAACAATATTGAGAGAAATCTTTAGTAATATCTATATTTCTTAACTTAAAGCAGACGTTTCTTACAAAGTTAGTGCAATCTGTGAAACTAAGCAATTCAGTATTAAAATACCAGAGGCTGGAAAGTGCAAATAAATTGCCTTAAATATAATTGTTCTAGATGTCTTGAAAACAATTAAATAAATCTTTGAAACTCTTTGATAAGTGCAGCAACTTTATTTTTTATCAAATGCATAAAGCATCAATTGTCCTTGTGGCCGGGCTCCGGGATGTTACTTTTCTGTTTTTTAAATATTCACACCATTTCCTTTAAATCATTTAATGCATTTTTTTTATTGATCATTTTACATTTAATTCAGTGTTGTGTTAGTCGGTAGATTGGAGCGACGATCTAACACTAACTTTATATCGAAAGTCAATGTCAGTTTTCTTTTCTCCTCCCAAGCTCTTTTTCCTTGTCGATTAATGTCACTGATTTATAGAACCACAAGCACAAGCAATTTTTATTTAAATTGATTTTAGTTTGCAAAAGGAGGTATAACTTTTAAAAGGTATTGTTTGCCTATTTTTCTCCTTTTTCTTTTTGTTGTCTTAGGTACATTTTATAAGACCTCCAAATGCAGAATTTAATATTTATTTTTCCAAATTTTTCCCGAGAGGGAAACCCCCAACCCCCTGAATTTGCAACTATTCTATACGTTATGAAAAATAGTCACCTCATCATTTTCCTTATACTCATCCCTCTCCAATGTCAATAGAAATGAGCAAAGTAAAAATAAATGAAGACAGTATGAAGTGCAAAAACGGGAGGGGAGGGGGGGGGCGGGCAAGAGCTTCTGAAACATCGAAAAAAAGGACAAAAAAAAAAGCCTACAATATAGTTTCAGGGACTACAAAAGAGGCCTTATATCTAAAATAGCTTAGGGCGATATTCGGTTTAAATCCGACCCTGAATATAGGATTTTATTTTGTCACAGTTTTTAATTCACAACATCTATTTATTAAGTTGTATTTATAAGCAATTTATTTCTTTTCAAACTTTAAGAGGGGTGGCATTTTGCATTTTTGTCCGGACTGGCAAAACTGCTAGGGCCGCCCCTGTGAATGATAGGGTTTTCAAAAGCAATTTTCGTTTTCATCTTTCTACGATGGATTTCATTAAAAATATAGTATGTGGTGTTTCATATTAATCTAGTTGTGAAAACTCTTGTATTATAAGTCTTTTCTCTTTCACTGTGCTTGACATACTTCTTTTTTAATCATAACATGTAATGGGAAAAATAAAAATTGTAGGGGAGCAAGGGCACACACATGGAACAGCTCAATTTTCCCAAACTTAAAATTTTTCAATAATGTGGGGGAAAAAAACCTTCAACAGCAGCTGAAAAGCTTCCAAGAATTGGTAGTAAAAATTTTTGTTGTCATTCTAGCAAAATTTGGAATTAAATCAAGCATTTACTGATGGTTCTGCTATGAAGCCAATTGATACATCTTTAGATATTGCACCATGAAAATTAATTTTATAAAAGTGCATAGTTTCCTTATTGTGTATGATGATTTATTAATAAGATTTTCTAAATTTTGATAAGTCTGGAATCTTACGATTCCGTACCCAGTCCAAAAATAATTTTTGAAAGTGTCAAGAGTCAATTCTAATATCAATGAGAAGAAAGAAGAGAGTTTTCAATTTATGAGAAAATAAACTCTTTGCAATTTTAATTTTGTTTTATTTAAAGCGCTCAAATGTGCCCCAACAAAACAACCCACGTGGGTAAACATTCAATTTGGTATATACACAAGAAAGATAATTTTGGTTAATAATTAATTAAAATAAAAATATAAGTAAAATATTTACACAAAGGTAATGGAAAAAAAATAAATAAAATAAATGAAAAAAAAAGTAATTAAAGGAATAAATAATAAAATATATAAATAATAAAAACTAAATGAAAAAGAAAAAAAAAAAAAAATATATATATATATATATATATATATATATATATATATTAATAATAAAACATTATAATTAAAGGAAAAAAAAGAAATGCAGAAAAATTAATAAATAAACAGAAGAAAGAAAAAGAAATAGTATTGACGTTAAAAAAAAATATACTCATATAAAATCCGAAAAGAAAATGCGCGTCGCTGGCTGCGCTGCGAAACTAAAAGTCAAATGGCACTTTTTGCGCGCAAGCGACACTTCCCGATCATGTGACCTTTTTGCCCGGCGCAAATCGTCGGGCGCTCCGGTCGTGCCCGCTACGACCACGACCGGAGTTTATAAACATGGGTGGGCAGTGTTTGACGTCATCGCCCGGAGTTTCTAAACACGAGCGGTCGCGATCGGTCGACCGATCGCGACCGGTCGCGAGTTTCTAAACGCGCCCTACGTTTGCTGGGGGCTGGGGGTGGCCCCAGCCCCTAGAATCTTTGTATTTTTTAACCTGATTGATCAGCCTTCAGTTTCTCAGTTTTTTCAGCATTTAAAGATTTTTTCTCAACGTAATAGCTTGAAGATGTTGCACTGTATTTATTACTCAAGAAATAACATCCATTTATGACGAATGTTTTTTAGCCTGTGTGCGTTATATAGTTGATACAATAAGTATGAAATACTGAAGTGAAGTCTCATATATCTTCGTACAGCTACATTGCCTCCAAATTAGTGTGTCAACGTGGCTTCAAAATAGTCTTCAAATGTTGAAAATGATAGCATAAAAGTGAACTGTAATGAACTTTCAATCATCTAAAAGACTTAATTTGGACTATTCCATCTTATATACGTGACATCATGGACGGACATTAACGCAGCAGAAGCACGTAAGTGCTATGTTTTTATGGGTACCCATTCACCTTTTTCTTTTATGGCCATTAACGTTAATTAAATTATAGTTGCAACTTTCATTATTAATTTGAATATTTATATAGTATGCTTTAAATTGTTAAAATAAAATTAGGTAATTTAGATCAATGTGTAATTATTTGTCTATTGCATGATATATAATAATTTTAGAGGTTTAAACACATTATGAATGCACATATTATAATATAATTCAACTTGGTTTAAATAGTGAGATTCTGGTGAAGCTTTAATTAATTCTTTTCTGCAATGTACTAACAACTAGCATAGAACCACTGTACCATAAATTGGTATCCACCATACCAGGTTTGAAGGCTCTTCTGCCTTAATTTTTTCAAACATTAGTTTTTTTCATTTTCAGATTTCATACGGAAGCGTCACCTCGCATAATTTAAAGAGAACGGGGTGCTATACGTCTCATCCAATTGTCGCTCTAAAAACATCATTTTTATCATCATTAAGACGTCTTGAATGATATTAGAGAAAGGGATATTGAAAAGTTTGCCATTTTTTTTTTAGAAATTTTGGTCCTAAAAACGCGATGTAGACCATACTAGTAACAACCCTAATAGCACACATAGTCTCGGCAATGTTCTGACGACGTCGCAATGTCTCATTCTCGTCACATCACATTGCGCTTTAAAAAGTACGTCTCCACGATGTAACACTCAAACGTCGTTACGATGTATCAGTGTTACGTTCTCTGAAACAGTCCCTTCTTCTATCGAAACGGATCACGCATGCGCAGACTGAAGTTTTTTTTTAAACTTCCAGCAAAAGCTGATTAACTGCAACGTACAAAGTTATGAAAGTGTGTTGTTCTCTTGTTGCGCTCAACGCCTCCTAAATACTAAATGCCTGAAACTTCCCGGTTTTTAGCACAGAGCAAGGTTTCATTCTATGTTCACGATACACTGCCATCTACCAGAGTTCTTCGAGAAAGAGAAATTAATGATTGGTTCATTTCTAAATTTAAATTTAAAAATCAACCAATCAAAAAATTTAACTCGAATATTGTTTGGATCCATCGCCAATAGCTGAAAAATTCCCTTGGTTCACGATACACTGCCATCTACCGGAGTTCTTCAAAAAATTAACGATTGGTTCATTTCTGAATTTAAATTTAAAAATTAACCAACCGAAAAATAACAACGACATCATCGGATTGCCGCAAGGTGGCGTTTAATGTTGAACTCATCTCTACGGTAGCGAAGCAAATGTTATAGGCATTTAGTATTTAGGAGGCGTTGGTTGCGCTACGATTTGAAAAATCAACTTATTAGTAAGTTTGTATTATTTGTGTTAATATTCTTTTATTTACTGCAAAAATTTTTTAGAAGTGCTTTAAAATTTCTTATTAATTGTTTTTTGGGAAAGGAAATGAATTTTTTTCTATGTCATACTTAACCGTTCACCACCACAAACTTAAACCATTTATTTCGATCTCAAACAATTTATTATTTTAAGCTGTGTTGTTTTGTATGTCTGTAAAAAAATGAATTCATGTGGATTGGCTTCGATCCTATAAAAAAGTTGGTCAGTTAAATTTGAATGGAATTTAAGTTAATAGAATTGTTGCTGCTGTTATCAAATATCATTTGGTTAGTAAATAGTTTTTTTTTTTTTTTTTTTTTTTTTTTGTTATAAAAGTATGAACTTTTAGGAATGTACATGAATTTAATTTTCATAACTCGTGATTCTGGGGAGGCCGTTAGTTTTCAAAGATGTTTTCATTTTGCTTCAAAAATCCTGCAATTAAAATTCATTCCAATTTAAATTGCTGGATTTTCTCTACTCTAGTATAATATTAAATTATATAATTTTCTTATTTTAAATGTTTATTTTCATTCTAGACTTCTTGCTTGGGACTTAATCTATAAGTTGTATATTGAATTTTATTAATTTCATGAATTTCCTGCTCAGTGTATGATGTAAAGAGTTAATTGCACTCGAATTTGTATCTGTTTAGTTTTCACTATTTAATTATAAAATATCAGCTCTTCTTACTACAGTTTGTTCAGAAATGGATGGCGAAAGAGGGTAGTAGTAATATTTATATACTCTCTCTGACGCTGTATCATTTTCTGTTACTCTCAGCAATCGTCTTGATCCTGCTAGTCGCCAATGAATATGCTGGATTTCCTACTCAGGTATAATATTAAATTATATAATTTTCTTATTTTAAATGTTTATTTTCATTCGAACTGTTCTTTGCTTGGGAATATAGTATTCAATTGAATCATTGTTCTTACAATCATATAATTTTCTTCTTTTAAATGTTTATTTTCTTCTTAAACTGTTCTTGCTTGGGACTTTATAAGTTATACATTGAATTTTATTAATTTCATAAATTTCCTGCTCAGTGTATGATGTAAAGAGTTAATTGCACTCGAATTTGTATCTGTTCAGTTTTCACTATTTAATTATAAAATATCAGTTTTTCTTACTACAATTTATTCAGAAATGGATGGCGAAAGAGGGTAGTAGTAATATTTATATACTCCCTCTGACGCTGTATCTTTTTCTGTTACTCTCAGCAATCGTCTTGATCATGTTAGTCGCCAATGAATATGCTGGATTTCCTACTCAGGTATAATATTAAATTGCATAATTTTCTTATTTTAAATGTTTATTTTCATTCGAACTGTTCTTGCTTGGGAATATAGTATTCAATTGAATCATTGTTATTACAATCGTATAATTTTCTTCTTTTAAATGTTTATTTTCTTCTTAAACTGTTCTTACTTGGGACTTTATAAGTTATATATTGAATTTCCTGCTCTACGTATGATATAAACAATTATTGCTTAGTTTTCAATATTTAATTATAAAATATCAGCTCTTCTTACTACAGTTTATTCAGAATTAATGCCGCCGTGTGACAGTTAATGCATGTTACTCTGTGACAGAACTGAAGTTGGATTTTTTTCACCTTTTTAGAATATATCTAAGGATAGTCGCAGTGCGACAACAATGTCGCACTGCGACAGTACATACTGGTTACTCTGCGACGTAACTGAAGTTGGACATTGTGACGTCTCTGGGTTGTCGCGATGCGACAGCCCAGAGACGTTACCATGCGATGTTCCACAGCAAGGACATTTCCACATAAATTCCACATCTCTGCGACGTCTCAGAGTGTGACGTGACCTCCCTGAGAATGTAACGCACGTCGCAGTGTGATGTATTTGTTACGTTGCTGAGATGCGACTGTGCTATTAGGGAATAGGGATTCGGCACTTCTTAACATTTGAAACTCCGGAAAAGTCTTAAAAGCGAGACGAAGTTAGAGGGCAAAAAATAGTACGGGGGCTCCGATAATATTTTTAGAATTCAAGTTTTATAAACTTGATTGTAGGATTGTCCCGATGGATTTTTTGAAAAACAGATACCCCTTATCTGCCAGCTCTTCAATTTTTCATAGTTTAAGTTCCAAAAACGAAATGTTAGACAGTTTTTCGATGCGGTTATTGGAGGGGGTTGTGGGGCTCTACTCTGAAAACTTTCGAAATTGATGTTCTAAGAACGAAGTTCTTATGTGCAATATTCCATTGTATTAGAAGGAAAATTTAAGGCTACTGTCTTCAATCTTCCATTGGCGGCAAGAAAACTTGAAATCCTAAGCATGTCAATTCTTAGGATTTCAAAGTCTGCTGTTCCAAAAGGTTCCCCCCTTTACACTTTTCGAAACTGTAGTTTAGAAAACCAAAATTTTAACGATTTTCAATGATGGAGTAAGGGTGGTTGGGGTTGCCCTTGTCCGAAAATTTTCCAAAATTGAAGTCTTAAATATGTGAGTGTATGTAAAATCACATTTGGTGGCGTTAGGGACAAGGGCGTAGCCAGGACTCACGTTAGGGGGGTGCAAGCAATGGCACCCCAATAGGAGGTCACTGTGACCTCCCAAAAAGTTTTTATCCGATACAAAATGGCTGAAGAAATTTGAAAACAGTGAGACAGTATTGCAAGGCTGAACTTCTTTATTTTATTTCTTGTGTTCTTTTTTTTTCTTTAATTAATTAATTTATTTTCGTGATGCCTCATGTCTCTTTTGGTAGACATAGATAAGTATGCATTCTTGCATTTTATTTATTTATTTTTTAATCATTCAGTAAAGTTCTGAGTTTCATTTGGTAAATTAAAAATTTTCTCCTCAAAAAGAGGCAAGCTTACTATTATTTTCTGAAAAGTAATCAATACTAGATATAATAACGCAGTTTATATAAAGTTCCCAAAAATTAGCATAAAAGTCAAATAAATAAAATGGGAGGTCACAGTGACCTCCCATGGACTCTGTTCTAGGGAGGTGCTGCTGCACCCTCCTGCACCCCCCTAGCTACGCCCTTGGTTAGGGACACATCAGTGTTTCAAAATTGAAGCTTCAAAAACGAAATTTTAAGCGATTTTCGATCTTTTAAGGTGTTTGGTATTTGGAGGATTTTCTAACAGAAAAAGCAAGTTTTGCTAAACAGAAGCCCATGACACGAAATTCGTGATGCTCCGTTATAACTTCGTCGGGGTAGAGGGCTTTCAAGAAATAACATTTTGATGACTTTCTAATTTTCAGACGAAATCAAAAAAAGAAAAAGAAAAACAGGCAAAAATGAAATTGATAAGCAAGAGGGGGGGGGGAGGGGGCACACAATTAGCTGACTAACAATCTGAAGCTGCTGAAAAATTTAAGTGTCAACGTTTTTCTATTTTTGAAATAATTTTAGATATTTTCTCAACATAAGGAATTTTTGGTTCCTTTTCCCAAGACGCGTTCTTACCTTCTATTGAATAATAAAGAATATTTAAAAAAATCTGGTATGGACCCCACACTACTTCCTTTTACGTGTAAATTTCTTGGTAGTTGCCGTAAGTGTTAGAAAAGTGCTTGGAGTGAGCAAGGTAACAATTCAAATATTTACTCCCCTAATCTGCCACGAAACAATGCAAAAAATATTTTACAGTGGTTAATTTTCTAATTATTGCTGATTTTAATATCATTCAGTGAATTTTTCGCAAAATATCGCCAATTGCGCCAAATTGAACCCAAATTCAAAAAAAAAAAAAAAAAAATTCGCCAAATTTGTCGCCAACTTGGCGATATGTCGCCAAACACTTGGCGACCAAAAGCTTGGCGGCATACCGCCAAGTGGTCGCGCCAATTCATATCACTTGAGTCTGCATTGAAATTAACACTGATTTACCCCAAAAAAGGGGTAAAACACCCCCTTGGGAACATTCAAATACAACCACAAGGGGAGGTGCACAACTAGACCATCCTCAGAGCCTACATGCCAAGCTAGAAGTTTCTACGGTATATAGTTTTTGAGTTATGCTGGCCACATACGCACATACACCCGCACATACATCCGCACATACGTACATACAGACGTCACGAGAAAACTCGTCGTAATTAACTCGGGGGTGGTTGAAAAGAATTTTTCGGCTGCTTATATGTTGGTAGGTACATATGCACGTGCTGACAGGTCGAAAAAACTACTGAACATTCATTCGGGGGTGAGCAAAATCAAAATTTAGACTCAAATTTGAGTGATTTTTTTTTCGCGATCACAATACTTCTTTTACTACGTAAAAGGAAGTAAAAAAATATCAACTCAGCATTCTGGAGAAAAGGTGGGAGGAAGGGAGCACGAGCATTGTGGGCCCTCTCTGGTTGCGCCATTACAACAAGAAGTCATGAGGGGGGGAGGGGTACTTCTATTTAAATATTTGAAAATTTACCTTAAAAATGCTGGTCTTCAATTGATTTTAGGGCAAATTTTACTGATACTCACGTGTTTTTTTTAATGATTTTGCCTGGGTAGTTTCAAAGTAGAAGAAGTTGTAATGATGTACCAATAAATACCCAATTACGGAGTATACACACATTCTATAATACAGCACTGAATAATGATGTTCTTTTTCAAAAACATTTTCTGGAGAAATATACTTAATTTCCTTTTTTTTTCAAAAACCAACCAAAAATGTTAGGGGTGCGGCGCACCCCCTGGCACCCCCGTAAGTCCGCCTATGAGATGACCGCTGATGAGAAAAAAAGAGGAAGATTTGTCCTTTTCAACCTGAACAAAAATAACTTTCTTCGGCAGAACTTACGTTCGTTCAAAAGAGATACGACGACATCTAGCCGATGCATCCTGTTGCTACTGGCCTCCAGAAGGTTCTCGTGTTCGAAATTGGTCTGGAAGCGCGTAATTTGTTAAATAATGAGAATATCTTAGGAAACAAAAATAGTTTTTTTGATTGAATTATTTCATTGAAAAAAATTTACTGACCCGTCGGGATCGGAAAGATTTTCGGCACTCAGATTTCTGTCGGAAAATTTTATCGTCGGATTTTCCCGACGAAGTTAGAAAATTTCTCCGATGGGGGGGGGGGGGGGGGAATCCCCCCCCCTGCCCCATAGCTGGCGCCGCCGCTGCAATGGGTCAAACAAAATTAGCGTATATCAGGTCCTGTGAAAACTTTTAGTTTAGCTTCAGCCAATTTCGAAAACTTGGAATAAACATTTGAAAGTCTCCATCTTTGGCAAAAACTTGATAATGCTTCATCAGTCATATACAGTCCAGCCACATTAATGTGACCACCATGTACTTTCGATGTCATTGTTAAATAACTAATCACAGACGGCACGTGGCAGCACAGTGCAGTTAATATATAAAGGGATATATAAAGGGTGTATGAGGGCATCGAAAAACATTTCAGTCGATGGAATAATGCAGAAAAGAAGCGATTAATCCGATGTCCAAAAGGGCATGATCGTTGGTTTTCGGGCCAAGAGTGGAAGCATTCTCGAAACGGCTGAGTTTGTGAACTGTTCTCGTGCCATCGCGGTAAAAGTGTACCGTGCATGGTAAAATAGGACTGTCCAAAATCCTGGGCTTGGTATATATAGTGCACCTCTGGCCATAGATGACGAAAGCTGCGGAGATGCGTTAGGACAAATAGACGTGCGGCCGTTGAGCAACTGACCACCCAAATTCACCAACGGGCTACCAAATGTGTCTTCCAAGCTATTGTCAATTGAACGTTGCTGCGTTTGGGCCTCCGAAACAGACTTCTTGTTCGTAGCACCTATGCTGGCCACTGTTCATCGATGACAAATGCTTGAATTTGCACGCCAGTCCCGCAGCTGGACGACCACTGAGTGGCGACAGGTAGCATTTTCTGATGAATCACGTTTTATGCTCCATCAGATAGATGGCCGTTGGCGTATAAGGCGTGAAACCTCTTGATAGCAAACACCCTGCAACTATTACCAGAACGGTCCAAGTTCGAGAAGGAGGCATTGTGGTCCGGAAAATGTTTTCCCAGCATTCTCCGATTTCACTCATCCTTGTAAAATGCACGATGGATCAATACAAGTACGCATTGTCCACCCCTATACGCACATTGCATTTCCTCAAGATGATGGCATCTGCCATCAGGACAATGTGAAGCGCGGTTCGAAGAATACCAGGATGAGTGAACCATTCCCAAGTAACACTGAAACGCAACCTTTACGTTTCATTACGTTACAATTTGTTGACAGATCATTACTGTTTTCCAGGCAACGTGATAACACGCTATTTTGAAGATTCGTCACAAAAGCAAAATTTTGAAACGCAACATTTCGTGGCAAATTAATTATACTTGAAACGTTGACAAACATGCTGAAAGATAACGCAACATCACGTTGCTTATCGTTGTTTGCTACATCCACTGCTCAACTAGTCGCTTTTGGCGGGAATCTTTGCATTCTTCATTGTCGATTCTCTGCTGTTGTGTTCTGCGTGATCGGTTTTCATTTTGTAATTTTGCTCAATCAGTCAATTAGATTCAAATAAAGGTATGTATTCTGCATTACTTTTTTTGTGAAGTGTTTTCTTTCTGGTTAGTGTTCGTTGTCTTTAGTTCTAAAAACATGTTTTTCTTATTTTAGTACTTTGGAAATTTCTTAAGAGTCCGTAACCTTATAATAGGGTTATCGTCGTTGATCACGGGACGCGGGAGCGTCCCGCCCCGCCAAGAAAACCAAATACAAGCCGCCAAGAAATTTCCGTCGCCAATAAAAATGTAAAAGATCGACTAAGAACTGTTTACGCGAGTAACCAAACCGGGGTTTTCACCCCTCTGTATCTCAGCCCCATAAAGATCCTTAGAGTTCATTTTTGGTATACTCAATCTCCAGCGGCCCCTGACGGCACATACTAAAGCAAAACATCCAGGACCCTCAGGGGGAGGGGTGATATATGTTATAAAATCGCTATTTTTCGCACTTTTTAAAAATTGTTTGACAGGGGTCCAGACTAAACGGTAACTCGGATTGAGCTCTGCTTTTGCACCCACATTTATTTTGTCCCAAAGCTCGGCATAGGGGTTTTTTCGACCCCCACCCCCTCCCCCCTCGTTTTTATTTTCCGTATCTTTTCTCCCCGGGGGTCTTTAGTGTTGATTTTTGGTATGAATATTCTCGATGAGACATTGAGGACATTTTCCCAAAATTTACCCCCCGGGGTCATCGCACCCCGGAGTTATCTACTTATATTAAAAACTGAGTATCTTTCTAACTATCTTTCTTTCTATCTATGTCACGCTTCTTTCTCCTGAACGCCAATGAACTGAAAGTCGAACGAGATACCGATAGATAGGTAATTTTTCAGGCTTCATTAGTTTCAATCTATATAATTATACGATTTTAATTAGCGAAGATATCAATTAATAAGTAGTCAAGTTTAAAGCGATTAAGCCTAATAAATGATTAAATATGAAATCCATTCTTGCAAACCGTCGTTGCTATGAAACAGTGATAACAATGATAATGAGAATTTTGAATGAAGGCTTGACTAAATCAAACACGAAACTCATAAGCGGGCCACTTACGTAGAATTTTTATCGCTAGCTACTTGTAATATTTTGAAACATTCATTTGTTGAAAAGCTATCTACTTATATTAAAAACTGAGTGTCTTTGTCTGCTTTTTTTCTTTGAGCGAGCTGAACTTACTGAAACTCTCCTCACCATCTTGAAGGCGCGTAGCATCTTAATAATTCGAATGATTTTTTAAAAAGGAAAAAAGTAAAGGCGTGAAGCGCCTGTTAGCGAGCCGCCTTGGCGGGGAGTAGTTTCTTGAAAATTTCCTCACTACTTGAAAGGCACGAAGTGCCCGTGCGTGGTATGTCTTGAAATCGAATGAACATTAAATTCTATCAAATAATATAACTTCAGAATGAGGTAAAAGTTAGAGAGGGAGGACGTTATGCATCAACATGCCGCAGGAAGCTAATCTAGTTGCCCTGGCAGCTAGTTAATGCTTAAAATTGGTCCGATTTCTATCTACTAGCTTTGTTCAACATCTGAGCATTTATGTTTTCATTGTTGGGCCACGAGGAAAGAAAACTCAATGATTTATAATTTCATCTGTTGCCAGTTTCTATTTGTTAACAAATAAAATATTTGTAATTGATTTTATTGCATAAGGCTTTTAAAAGGGATCTTCAATTTAGTTCATTTTAATATGAGATCGGCAGTAAGGGTTGGGGTTTTTTTTTTAAACTTTTAATTTAATCGTAGTATTGTTAGCAACTAGCTTTATTTTGCGTCGGTTCGGGTGGTACATTGTGATTGATTTCAAATTTTTCCTAGACTGAAGAAGATCCTTGAACTTTTGCACCAAATGCATGCCGCCAAGAAAATCACAGATGTCGGACCGCCAACAAAAATGTTGAAGGGAAAAAAAACATGCAAAGTAAATTTTGAAGAGAAAAAAAAAACAGGCAAACAAATAATATTAATGAAAAAACATGTGATATCTCCCCAAAAACAACAGTGTTGTAAAAAAATCCCCCGCCAAGAAAACCTTAAATACTCAGCCTTAAAAAGTTATGATATCGAGTTTTCCCGCCAAGTTTGTGCCAAACTACAACTAACCTGTATGTATAGTTCTTTTAAATTGTTTTCAGTCCTGCCAGGCGGGAAGTTTTTACTCATTAAGCAACCACCTCACAAGACAAAGCTTCCCGCCTGGCAAAACTGAAAACAATTTAAAAGAACTATACATACAGGTTAGTTGTAGTTTGGCACAAACTTGGCGGGAAAACTCGATATCATAACTTTTTAAGGCTGAGTATTTAAGGTTTCCTTGGCGGGGGATTTTTTTACAACACTGTTGTTTTTGGGGAGATTTAAATCACGTCGATAAAGATCGATAGGTTTGAATAAAGATGATATTTTTGTTGACAAAAGCAATCAGGGTTGCCAGATTTAAGAACTGTAAATACGGGACAGGCTCTTGGGGGGGGGGGGGGGATTGAGAGATGAAGTCTAAAGGTTGAATTTTTGCAACCTTGACTTTGATATTAAACGTTTCTCACAAATATAAATGAAGAAAAAAATACACAATGATCATATGAATAAAAACTTCATTTTTTACCATTGCATAGTTATTTTTCGTCATGAATATTGGTGGGAAAAGGTTTTCCACTAATTATTGTGAAAATTCGTATTTCCCTGTTGTTAACCCCCTTTTCCTGACGCAGGCCCGTCATTTCAAATTTTGCCGGTTGGGGGGGGGGAGGTAAATTATACCAAATTTCAATGTAAATTATACCAAAAAAAGCAAAAGCCACGCCCACTTATATGTAAATACATTAATTTCCAAAACCAGGGGGGAGGCCATTGACCACCTCGTCCTGATGTCCCAAATGACGGGCCTGTCTTGGCGTGAAAGATATAATAGTCGCTTCTACTGATGACTAATGTTTAGTATGTACTTTTTCAAAAAGCTAGACGTACCAATGGGGAAATTTGAACGCAAAATAATTTTAATGAGTCATTAACAAAAATTTTGATTACAATTGAGTAGACATAGAATTAAACCTTACTACTTGAACTCACTATAAGAAGTTAACCTAAAACAAATTAAAAAAAATCAGTATTCAATATCTTTTGGGGAAAAACTGTACAGTTTTGTCAATATTATAACATGATAATTATTCTTATATAACCTCGGAAAATTCCTTTTTTTAAATCATATTTGCTACTAGATTTTACTGCTGCAATAATTCTTTCTAAGTTTTGATGGTCTTTAGGATGCCATAAAACTCACTGTAATTTATATTTCTGTCGCTCATTGTAAAAATTATGCATCTTCATGTTTTTAAAACGCGTATTTGTTTGCTAAATGGAATAACATTTAGTTACATCTTTTAGTATAAAAGCGAAGCGAAGCAAATTTCAAAAAATTGAAATTGATTGATTCAAAAAAAAATCTAGTGACTAATAGTAGCTGAACACATATATTTCTTTTATAATTGAAAAATTGAGAAGGGCTTTTTATATAATAAGGCATAGTAAAATCATTTACAAGGAGATACACCACTTTTACAATGAACGTTTGTTGAATTGATTGTCACAATAATTTCTGCTCTAAATGAATAGAACACTAACATTACTTCAGAACAGGAAAATATTATAATTCAATCAATTTTCTTATCACTCTATTTCACATTTTTTGTTTTACTTCATTTTTTTCTGAAAATAATGTTTCGTTTTGTAAAATGCTGCTTCTAGCCAGAATACGGGACTTTAGCCGTCCCGTATCAAGGTTCCCCGGGACGCGGGACAATATTTCGAAAAACGGGACTGTCCCTTGAAATCCGGGACGTCTGGCAACCCTGAAAGCAATTGAATAAAATCATTCAATTATATAATTTTTTTTGAAATGTTTGTAAATCTTTGATCTTGATGAATCGGTGAAAAGTCGAATGCTGCTGCAACGTCATGAAGCGTTGCAAATAAAGGTTGATATAACGTTAAAAATGTCATTGATGTAACGTTTCAGTATCGTTGACAAACCGTGACAAGCAACTGTTCTGCAACCGTTGCATTACCGAAATGCAACTTGACAAATTATCGCTCTTTTACGTTATGAGTAACGTTATGTCAACTCTTCGGGAAAACGTGATGTAACGGGATTATGCTACTTGGGTTCTTCCCTGATCAGCAAACTCTCGCCTGTAGAGATGCAAAGGGTGGAAAAAACCCAGTTTATTCCCGGGAAAAAACCGGGTTTTTTGGGAAGGGAATTTAGAAAATTCCCGGGAGTTTTAGGAATTTTCAAAGTGTTAAGAAATTCTGGTTTTGAAATTTGTATTTATTACCCTAATTAGATATATTCAAAAGATATTTCTTATCTTTTGAATATATCTATTCTTTCTAAAAGTGCAACTAATTGCTTATCTCTAGCAATCATTGCTTCTCCACGTGTTAATTGATGGTTTTTTTTAAATAAAATGTTTAGTATTTTATGTAACTAACATAACTTTTTTTTTTAGATAACTAACATAAAATTTTTTTCAATGTTTGTCATATATTTAACCTCTTTTAACCCCTTCCAGGCTCATTTTATTTCGGGATTACGGATCAAAAAATGTCAATTTTTTTATGCTTATTTTCATACATACATATCTTTTTAAACATAATAGCATCATTTGCATGCAACATTTCCTAAAAATAAATGTAAAAATATCTATTTAAATAAATGAGTAATTTCGGGATTACGGATCAAAAAATGTCATTTTTTTTAATGCTTATTTTCATACATATATATCTTTTTAAACATAATAGCATCATTCGCATGCAACATTTCCTAAAAATAAATGTAAAAATATCTATTTAAATAAATGAGTAATAAATGAGTATTTACCTGTAAAGTTGGCTTTCTGTATGGCAGAAATCATTATACTTTGGAGTTGGCGCCTACTCTTATCTTAAATCTACAGCTCAAAACACTGCATTGTTATGTTATCTAGATGCAACAATAGTGAATAAAAGCATCCAAAACTATAAAAGGGACATGTGGAATAATTCGGGAAAGACTGGTTGTGCAGTGTTAATTTTCACAGTGCCCGAGCTACACTCGGGATGAGCCAGAATGAAACATTTCGCTCGCCCGAGTACAGCTCGGGAAAAGCCGGGAAGAGGTTAAAACATCCCTTTATTTACTTTGTTCCAATAGACAAGGTTGTCTGTGTGGTTTTTACCGAATTAAATTTTTTTTTCATCATTACTTTTTTTTCTGTCTTTTTTTAAGAGCTCCAAAGGTGACATTTAATAATAGTACTGTTTTGAAAGTTATTGCATTTTTAACTCAAATAATGACGTAGTCTTTATTTTTTACTCACACATTAGGCATAACAACTACGTAAAAAATTGCTATGTCTGTTTACATTCAAAATTTCCAATGTTCCCCAAAATTCCGGGTTTATTCCCCTAAATTCCCGGGTTTTTTCCCCGGCTCTCAAAAACTACGGGTTTTTTGCATCTCTACTCGCCTGACTTGAACCCAATCGAGAATATGTCGGACCATCTTTAATCGGGTTATTCGATTGATTCTTGCCCGATCAATCTAGCTCAGCTGCCCACGGATTACAGTCGGCATGGCTGAACATCCCAGTGAACATCTTCAGGAACCTAATTGACTCTCCTCCGGCATGTCTCGTAGCAGTCAGCTCTACGAAAGGTAGTCATTCTAGCTTTTGACAGGTGGTCACATCACTGACTGGAGTGTAATTTAGTGTGAAATGGTGGTAACAGAATCTTTTCCCGTGAAACCTAGCTTTTGTGAGCTTTTCTTAAGCGTGGATCTAATGTGTATCGAGTTTGCTATTCAGTCCCCCCCCCCCCGATGAAGATCCCTGGCTCAACGTGTCCCACCAAAGAGAAAACAGGCATAACCAATACGACCTGATTTCCGACTCGGCAACATGATAAGTATCCAAGCAAAACTTCTTGCCTCAAGATTGTTATATTGCTGATTTTCGATTGTAGTGATTTGGAACATTTTCAGTGTCCTTATTTATGTGAAGAAGAAACTCAAAATATATCAGCTGGTTTGATTATGAGCATTGGAATCTTCAAGATAGAGCCGCTATATAGACAGGCCGACGCATCAAGATTAAGTTTCACCACTTTGGATCCAATTCCTTAACTTTTACTTTCAAATTTTCATTGTTGCGGAGTAGGGTTACCAGAAAAAAGTTTTGGCACATTGTTAACCTTTGCTAAATCCCCGCTTGATGCGCCGGCTTGTCTATATAGGGGCCTTACTGCAAGATAGCTACCAACAAGGCTTTGTAGAGGATTGTAAATGACAATATGGTGCCGCGTGGCATATGGCCCTTATAGGGCAGTAGCAGCCACGTGCTTTTTGCATAGTAACGGAGCCTGGCAACCGTTCCTGGTGGACAAGCAACTCCATGTTTACCTTATGTGTAACATGGTATTGCGAGTACGCAGTTGTTTCTTTTAGCCTTTTTAAGTGTAAAATGTATTCAGAGTCTTGGGAAAGCCTTCAAAATCAAGATCATTAACAATTAGGATCCGTTTTTATTGAGTAAAAATGATTTTTAAACTGATGCGCGTCTAACTTGCCATACAAATACAGAAAAAGAAGGCTCGATAGCTCCACAGTTTATGAATATATAATGCATTAAGAACAATCAAATCCTATCAAAACAAGCATATTAGCAGAAAGTTTGTTGTTATTCTACTCAGTGGTTAAAAACATGGAGAGTTCAGTAAATAATACTTTTTTTAAATGATTGATGCGTTGAAAATGAATCAGCATGAAATACAAACAAAACAAGCCAAAACTGAAAACAGAACGAGCCAAAATAACATTCAAATACACAAGAAAAAGATTACAGAGCGAACCATCGGTAAGAAAAGCAGACGACGTTTCGAGTATGTTTAGCTGTCATCAGCACGTGGTGTTTGTTTGTCTACCAGCATGACGTCAGATGTCGTACCATCATGATGAGCGAATTACTATATATTTGATGCACTTAAACTTGTTTTTTTATATTTTTTCCGTATTTGATTAGTTTTCATACTTTTCTGCATTTCATTGGTTTTTCAGATATATAGTTCATTTTGTGATTGCACGCTTTTTTTCTTCAGAGATATAAAAAAGCAACTAGCTGTCGTGGCCGTCACGAAACTTTCTTCTATATCTATCTTATGAATTCCGGTTACAAAATAAAATACGTACTCGCCAGAATAATTGGAGACAGCAGCTCCAATTTCCCAATTATCGTAATAACCCGGCAAATGCAGAATCAATGAGCGAAATTGGAAATCATTGCAAAAGCCTTGTTTAGATTAATTGCAAACATTTTATTTTTAGTAAAAAGAAATTGGCAATAGTTAAAAATTTCAAATCATTGAAAGTTTTCAGCTGTTTTGATAATTAAATAGCGTGAAAGCGATTTTTTAATGAATTAATTTTTCGCATTGTTGACTAAGCGCAAAAATCACCCCACCCTCCCCCTGGGGCGATTGGCGCCAAAATTTAATCGATGCTTGCTTCCATATTGAGTTAGTGTTATTCCAAATTTCATTCAAATGCGCAGCGCATATTTCCCGAGATACAGTAGTGCAAAAAAAAAAATTTTTTTTAAAAATTTTTTCCCCCTTTTTTTTTTTTAAAAAATTTTTTTCCCCTTTTTTTAATTTTTTTAAAAAAAAGGTTTTTTTTTAAAAAAAAAAAGGGGGGGCCTTGGGAAAAAAACCCCCCCCGGTTTTTAAAAAATTTTTAAAAAAAACCCCCCCGGGGGGGGCCCCCCCTTTCCTTTTGGTTTTTTTTCCCCAAAAAAGGGGGTTTTTTCCTTTAAGGGAAAAAAACCCCCCCCCAAAATTTTTAAAAAAAAAAATTTTTCCATTTTAAAAAGGTTAAAAAAAAAATTTTTTAATTTCCAAAATTTTTTTAAAAAAAAAACCCCCCCCCCAAAAATTTTTCCCCCCCCAAAAAAAAAACAAAAAAAAATTTTTTGTTTTTTCCCGGGGAAAAAAAATTGGGGTTTTTTTTAAAAAAAAAAAAAGGGGGTTTTCCCCCCCAAAAAAAAAAACCCCAAAAAAAATTTTCAAAAAAAAAATTTTTGGGGACAAAAACCGGTCACACACATATCGGTACTCACACACAGACAGACAGACCACCCAGGACAGTACACAAGACTGACGTTTCGCACAAAATGGTCGAAAAATGGACTCAGTCGCTCACCTGCAAAACGCGTGCAAATCCGTCAAATTAGACAATTCGAAAAATTTTCACGAAACCGATACTTTCTTCTCTATATATTGATATAGAGCAAGTAATAAAGTACACTTTGGTTTATTATTATAACCGTTCGCATTTGTGCCCCACTATCACGCAAAATTTGAAGTACTCCTAAATGTAAACATAGTTTACTAAAATTTTGAGCAAATATCACTTACGTTCACTTCGTTTTTGTCAATATCACGAAATTTCAAGGCGTTTGAGCGACCTCTAAATATTTATATATTTTGTCAAGATTTTGCACAAATAATCAGTGTATCACAAAATAAGAGGGTAAGACGCACAAAAATACAAAGTTTATTTTTTTCCATACATTTCTGAATTACCCTAATGTACATAATGAATATGCTTATTGTCTATATCGGCTTAGGATTACTTGAAAACTTTGAGAGAAGGGATGGAAAAAGGAAAGAATGTGACTTTTCACCTATTTTCTATGAGGTGATAAGATGCTATAATCAGAAAAATGAACTATTAAGACAATATTTCGCAACAAATGAATCATTCATCATTCTAGTTTATCATTCCTAAGTAAAAACATTCAAAGACTTAATTTTTGTCTAGAAATAAACGTTTTTACTCTGAAAAAATACGAGTGTTAACAGACGCCAGAGTACCGGAATTTCGTCTGCTAGACTCGCCTCAGCCGGTGGTCAAGACCAGCAATATCAATACAGCATAATTGTTAAAACAAGATGTATACATCTTGACATGTCAATATTGATTTCGTCTAGCAATATCAAGATTGCATCAATCTTGTCAGCGTCAAGATACATTAGTTAAAAAAAAGTTTTATTATACGTATATTTTAATCAAAAGGTTTTTGTCTTCAGGCTCGGGATTTGAACATTTGTAAGGGGCTCATGATTATTTTTTATTGTTCTAATCATAACGCGTATTTTAGGCAGGAATTCAAGTGAAACAGGCGATCGCAAATTACAATCGCTACTGGAAATGAATTACATTAGAACGTTTCTTGATAAAAACATCGTGACGTCAGCGTGACGTTTGCCTATGAAAAACGAGCTAGATAAAACGTCACAGCCCTACTTGGCGAAATAAGTAGGAGATCGCGCCGACTGCTGTGTGACGCTTATTGGCTCTATCCGTACGTGACGTCAGTTCCAAGTTAAGGTTGCATTAGCATTTATATTTGCCGAATCCGCAAGCGAAAGCGATTTGCAATGGTGTGTTTCACATTGAATTTTTGCGCTTAGAAACGCTTGACCTACCGTTTGTCATATTTAAGGCTAGGGATTTAAGTTTGAAACTCCTTTGCAATACGCTTCGAGATTGCAATCGCTACTGGAAGTGAATTACATTATCATCAACTTAACTTGGCATGACGTCACTACGGGTGGAGCCAATAAGAGCTCACAAGCACTCAGCGATCTCCTCTTATTCGCCAAGTAGGCTGTGACGTTTTATCTAGCTCGTTTTTCATAGGCAAACGTCACGCTGACGTCACGATGTTTTTATCAAGAAACGTTCTAATGTAATTCATTTCCAGTAGCGATTGTAATTTGCGATCGCCTGTTTCACTTGAATTTCTGCCCTAAACTTGAAGCGTTGCGAGACAGTTGCAAAGAAACGTTGGTAACCATGATTCCTCTGATCTTCACCGCCCTTTTGTCTCCGCTTGATATTATCTACATGGGTTTTCTGACTCAAGTTTAGGACGAAACATTTTTAGGGCTGGCAATCTTGCAATGTTTATATTTACTATTGTTCGGGTTCCGTGTTGGAGGAAAAATTTTATGGAATTCAAAATGTTCACATAAGTATTAGCGTGATTATAATTGTGAAAATCGTCGAGAATTTGACATTTATCAGAATTACCTGGTGAATAATAAGTACATATGACATAATTGCAATGATCAACTACTACGGAAAATGAGCGCTATTAAATTTCGTTGGGTGTACATAGTAATGATAATATTAGCTCTGTCAGCTATTTTTTTTTCATTCTTAAATCCTGATTCTTTTGATGTTACTGGTAAGTTGAAAAATTAAGACAGATATACGAGTTTCCTTAAGCATTGCTGAATAAAATATATCTTTTGTGAGGTAGATTGCAGCGCCGGAGTTTTAATTTTTATTTTGAGCCGAAGCACATCTTGAAGCTGCTGCCTTTACTCATATTCCTTCAAATTTGTATTCAGTTTCAATACAATAAGTATTGTTGTAACAGGAGGCAAAGACCCCGGTTTGCTCCCTTGATCCTGCAGAACTACTTATTAGGTTTAGACTCGCAGGCTGAGTCTTCTGTGTTTTTTTTTTTTTTCCAGAATTTGTTTGCATAAGTAATTGGTGCAAAATTGTTCGGACATCTGACTCAAAAAAAAAAAAAAAAAGAAAAGATTTATAACTGTAAGAATGTAGTTCAAGAATTCAGGTCTTGCAGGTGGGCGCTATACTGTTGGAAATTCACATTATTTTAACGGTACTACATTTATATAGTCAAGTAGTTTTTTGTTTGGAAAAAGGTTTAGGTGTAATCTTTAGTGATGAAAATGGAGGAGGTCAGTCTCCCTTGTCTTCTTGAGCTGTCCCTACTGCACTTAGTCCTAAAATTTTAAGATTGCACTATGCAGAAGTTAAATATTTAGAGAGAGTGAATCCAGTTTCTGATATTGAAAGGATTTATTTTTTTAATCTGTAAATCCCTATTGTGTGACATTTTTGATAATGCTAGAGAAAGCGGTGGTGTTTAAGAACTTTTTTCGGCCAAAAAACGCAATTTTAGACAACCTTTGATAAAGTTAGGGTGAGGAGCATTCTCCTACATACAGTTTACGAAATTCTAGCTTTAAAATTCTATTTGATCCTTGTCAGCAGTTGGCAAGCCGTTCATTAACTGTTAAAGTCTATGTTGCAACAGCCATCTCGTCTCTCTGTATATCTCAAATTAGTGACTGCAACAATATTAATTAGTTGCATTTTTGTGACCAAAAATTTTGATTTGATGCCTAGATTTCCAATCCTAGGTGCTAAAGTTTTAAACTGCATTGAAGCTTTCTTGACCTTAACCTATTGCGACTATGACCCGAAGAATATATTTGTAAGAGTTGTTGTTGTTACTGAAACCTCTCGGGTGCCGAAGCCCAAGTAGATATAACTACCCAATTTTAGACGGAATAGGTACAGCTTCGGTTTTTACGAGCAACATTCAGGTGGCAATTCAATTTAGCTCAGCATACATGCTATAAGACACTTTTATAGGGAAGTCAGCCATTTACAGCACTCATTCACATGGAGAAAGTATAAGGACAAGAGAGTGAAAGGACATCCAAGCCCAAGTCGGGATTCGAACCCGGGGCTTCCTGATCCCGGTCGGACTCCTCTAATCCCTAGACAAGGTGGCCGGCATTTGTAAGAGTAATTTGAAAAATGCAAACAAATTTTTGCCCTAAAATTCAATTATAAATATGTATTATTTGGTCTCAAATAACAGGTTTTAGACAGATGTTTTGAATTATAATCAAGCTTTTGGCCACGTTTTAGTTTGGAGGTCATGACACTACCCTCTGAATCTGGACTTGATCAGATTCTCCCCGGGGCTTCTGTTTGATTCCGAGTTGATTTGCATTTTGTACTGTTGTGAGTCAAACTATGTTCTTGATCATTATAGATCTGAAAATTGCTTTTGTACATTTTTGTTTAAAGAGGGCATTTTTTGGAAAATGTATACAAGTTTTTTTCTATTCATTTTCAGTTTTTCTTCTTCTAATCTTCAGTTTAAAGCTTTTTTTTGTTTGTTTGTTTTAAATCAATTATTATCATATATTAATTATTAATTTGAAAATAAGCATTTTTTTTCCAGCTGTGCATCTGTTCTTTGTGCCCTTCCCACTATTTGTATCAATCAGTCGACGATTTATTACATTTTGGGAAGCGTATTGGTATTTAGATCCACCAATTAGAGGACCATGGAAGGAGCTCTTCTATTGGTATATTGATGCAAAGCTATGTTTAGGCTTAGTAATTAGTGTTGCTCTCTTCATCATTTCATATGTACTTCAGGTATAGTTTTATTTATTTGTGCATAAAAGTGTTACATCTATTTTTAATGTACGAGAAAATGTTTCAGTTAATGTGTATATTTCAGTATCTATATCTAGCAGAAGCATGTAATCCAGTCAAATCCCATTTTAGTGAAAACTCAAAGCTAAAAGGTGTTATAACAACCATTCTTGAGATCCCCTAATTTATTGGCATGGACTCACCAGCAAAATAGGTTTTTTATATCTATTAACTTTGTTAAAATGGGATTCAACTATAAGCCAATATTTTGAAAAGTGCCAATTTGAAGTTGGAGTTTTCTGATTAAAAAATTTCTTTGCAGAAAAAAATTAATATTGGATTCTAATTCTAAATTGGGTCTACATACAAGAAAATAAAAAGGGGGAGGTCAAGGAAGTTATTTACCCCCTCCTTAGATTACTCACTTTTAAGCCGTTACAGATCTGATGTTAATATGAGCTACATATTTGAGTTTAAGCAAAGCTATGAGAAATTGAAGCACAATAAATAAATAAATAAATAAATAAAATAATAATAATTAATTAACTTAATTTCTGCAGTGTCAATTTTTTTTATTTTACTAACTTCTATTGTCAAGTCATACCAAGGCTTCACTCGATAGTGTTTTATACAGGCTGCTTCATTTGATCAAAATCTTTGGGATAAAAACGGTGGTACTCGTCCAGCGACATCTATTGAAGTTTATGGTATGAATGAATGAATGAAGTGAAAAGAGGGCGCTCCCAAGGCAGCGCAAGCACTGCGACCATAGGTCTATTGTACTATCCCCATTAGAACCCTACAAGAGCCCAATAGCTGAAATGAACTTAAGCAGATGTCTAACAGGAATGCTAGACAGTTCATAGGGATCTAAACAATGGTACCCCAAATGTTCAAACCTGTAGGCAGAATAAAAATCACATTCACACAGAACATGACCAGAACTTTCATCTGCCTCAAGGCAAACTCTACAAGCTGGGTCATCAGTGATACCCAACAGGTTTAGGTGTCTATTAAGAGTACAGTGTCCGGTGAGAAGTCCAATAGACATCTTAATCTCTTTTCTGCTCAAACTAAGTAGCTCCCTGGACCTCAGCCAGGGTTGACGTTGGTTGAGAGCTTTAGCTTGCCTCTGTGAGTCAGACTGAAGCCACCTGGCATATGAGTCATTCATAAGCAGGTTTCTTATAGTATTCCTAACTTTGTTATAGGGCAGAGCTGTCCAACTGGCGGCCCGCCAACACATATTGTGCGGCCCGCCAACTTCTTATTCAGCAGATTTCTTTTTTCGAAATTTTATGGTATCGGGAAGCATCAAGACTACCATTCTTGGTCAAACCGCGATTCCCGAAATTTTCTCTCGATCGCTTTTCACTCCTTTCATTGTATTGGGAGAAAACGTATAGGGGGGACATCTAAAGGTCAAGGTCAAGCAGTCCTACCCTGCAAGTACCCTGGCACATGTCGCTTCAAACAAATTCCTAGAAATAGTATTGCCTCGCGTTGGTAATACCAGGCGGGGGAGACAGGGATAGGTAAAACCTGCCTGTAATTGGTTCAAAATAAAGAGGGGGGCGGAGGGGCTCACTGATGCTGCGGTTTTTGTTGAGAATTTGCTGTCGTCAACAATCCTCTCTTTTCCATTGATGATCTTGATTTGGCTCTAGTAGTTGACTGCATATATTTCATCTTCCATCATGAGTAAAAAACGAAAGATTGAGAGCGAGAATCGTATGTTCCAGGACCGCTGGGAAACCCAGTACTTTATTACAAATAGAAAGGACAAACTCCAGTGCATGATTTGTATGCAAATTGTGGCTGTGTGCAAGGAATACAATGTCAAAAGACATTATACGAGTCTTCACGAAGGGAGCCACGGTAAATATCAAGGAGAAGCAAGATCTCTTATGGTTTCAGAACTGAAGTCAAAACTGCAAAAACAAACTGGTGTGTTTACTCAAGTAAAATCTGACCAGTACAATGCTTTGCATGCTTCGTATGCAGTTTCACTTGAGCTTGCTAAAGCGAAAAAACCTTACACTGATGGCGTCTTGGTTAAAAAGTGTGCTGTAGAAATGGCAAAAGCATTTGGTGATAGCAAAATTGTTAAGCAATTTGATTCGGTTCCAGCTTCTCATCAGACCGTCCAGCGAAGAGTTGCCGAAATGGGTGATCAAATACAACAGAAATTGTCCAGTGAGATTGAAAAATGCTGTTATTTCTCCTTGTGTATCGACGAGAGTACAGACCAGTCGGACGTTAGTCAACTCTTGATTTTCATTCGCACTGCAAAAGAAGACTTTGAGATCAGAGAGGAGCTCCTTACCATGTGTTCTCTTCACTCCACAACAAAGGGTACGGACATATTTGAAGCAGTGCTGAAAGCGGTCAACAGTGTCGGAGGTTTTGAAAAGTGTTCCGCCGTAGTCACAGATGGTGCAAAGACAATGGTAGGACCAAATATCGGATTGATTGGATGTTTGAGAAAAAAAGGAATGAAATGCCCTGCACTTCATTGCATCATTCACCAGCATGCTTTATGCTGGTGAATGGAATCGGTGGTGGGAAATCGGTGAAGCAAACTGAAACCCTCAAAAAAGTTGTGAAAGTCATCAACATGATCAGAGGCGGCAACAAGGCTCTTATGCATCGGCAGTTCCGTAACTTTTTGGAGGAAATTGAAGCAGAATACGGAGACCTGCTCATGTACAATCAAGTTAGGTGGCTCAGTGCCGGAAACTGCCTCAAGAGATTTTTCGATTTGAGAACAGAAATCCCTCTTTTCCTTCAACAGTTTTCTCCGTCAGAAAACTTGGAACAAGAACTTTTAAGCATGGATTTTTCACGTCACCTGGCTTTTCTAACTGATATTACTTGCCACCTCAACGATCTGAACCTAAAACTTCAAGGAAGAGGTCAACTGGTGTCTGATCTAATGGCACACGTAAATGGGTTTAGAAACAAGCTGAAAATTTTCCATGCAACTTTGGCAAAAAATAACTTGTCTCACTTCGCCAGCTGTAGTCGTTTGGCGTCAGAATGTGAGGAGGTGCTGGACTTTTCTGAGTTTTGCCCTGAGTTGCAGATAATTATTGACGAATTCAACACCAGATTTTCAGATTTTGAGAGTATCAAGAATGAAGTGGCTCTGTTCAGTAACCCAGTCACGGCAAACATTGAGGAACAACCGGCAAACCTGCAATTAGAACTTTGCGATCTCCAGGCTGACCCGTTCTTTCAAACAAGAACCGAAAGGGGATTTGAGTTCTTCAAGTTGCTTCCAACTGAACGGTTCCCCAATCTACGTGACCTCGGACTGAAAATAACTTCTATGTTCGGGAGCACATATTTATGTGAAAGTGCTTTTTCGGTGATGAACTCTATCAAAAATCACCACAGGACCTCTCTCTCTGACAGTTCACTGTTAGACCTTCTTCGGCTGGCAACGACTAACATCGATGTCAACATTCCTGCCCTTGTAAAGAAGGCTGATAGGCCTCAGTTTTCACATTAAAATGTAAGTAAGTTGTTTGTAATTGTAATTAATTGTTCAACTATTAACTGTAATTGAATATAACAGGCTATTGTTCAACTTTTTCAAACTGCGGCCCGCCAGGTGATCAGTGACCGAAATTCTGGCCCGAGGGCTCTTAGCAGTTGGACAGCCCTGTTATAGGGCAACCCAATAGCAGGTTCAGGACCTACGAAAGGCATGTTGGAGCCTAATTTGGCAAGCTGATCAGCAGCTTCGTTTCCATCAATGTTACGGTGGCCAGGGACCCAGTAGAGTGTAACTTTATTCTTGCTGGCGAGCCTTACCAGTGCATTGTGGCATTCCCAAACTGACTTGGTAGTAAAGCAGTAGCTATTGAGGGCTTTTAAGGCGGCTTGACTATCAGAGAATATTTTTAAAACCTTACCAGTTAAGTCGCGTTCAAGGCAATTGGTTACACATGCCAGGATAGCAAGAACTTCAGCCTGGTAAACCGTAGCAAGCTTCCCAAGCGAAAAGTAAAGCTTTGTTTTGCTGCTGCTGCAAAAAGCACCAGAGCCAGTACCGGAAGAGGTCTTAGAGCCGTCAGTGAACCAAATTTCATTGGCGTTACCGACAAGCTTCGGAACATCCTTCCATTGTTCTCTGGAAGGAAACACAATGTTATAATTAGCATTGAAACTAATATGTTTTAACAACCAGTCGCTTGGCATCAAAAAGTAGGGATGCTTGACGGCCACTATACAAAGTTTATCATAAAGAGACGAGTGGCGAGGGGTCTTCCAGAGACCCAGGAGGTTCAGGCGATATGAACAGGTAATCGCTTCCAGTTCCACTTGTTTGTGAAGTGGAAGTAAACCTATAAGAAGTTCTAGGCTTTGAGAGGGAGTAGTTCTCATTGCACTAGTAATTGCAATGGTAGCCATCCTTTGTAGGGTGGTAAGACTACTCTCAGTAGTTACATTACGGGTCTTACCCCACCAGGCAATGGCCCCATAAGTTATTGTGGGTACAATAACCCTGGTGTAGACCCAGTGGGCAATTTTTGGTGAAAACCTCCAATTACTGCCTATGGCGCGCCTGCAGGACCAAAAGATCCTTTTGGCCTTGTCAGTAACAAGCTTGAGGTGCGAATTCCAGTTTAAAGTACTGTCAAAAATCACACCCAAGTACTTGACTTCACTGGAATAGTCAAGGGGAGAGTTAAAGAACTCAATCTTGCAAAGATCCTTCAGCCGTTTTCTAGTGAAGAGAACCAAGTGCGTCTTGCTAGGATTCACAGTGAGGCCCACCTCACTGCACCAGCTTTCAATTGACTTGAGGGCTGCTCTCATAAGGTTGCAGACCGTATCATAGAACTTGCCCCTTATAACCAGAGTTATGTCATCTGCATAGCCTATACAGTGCAGACCCTTTTGACGAAGTCTTTCCAGAAGTTCATCCATAACCAGGCTCCACAGAAGGGGGGAAAGTACACCCCCTTGTGGACATCCCTGGCAGTTGTCCACTAAAAGGGAATCACCCAGCAGGCTTGCTTTTGTCATGCGGGTTGTAAGAAGACTATTAATCCAGGTACAGACCATGGGGTTTATTCCTTCCGAATGAGGGAATTGCAAATAGTCTCGGTAGAGACTTTATCAAAGGCTCCTTCAATATCGAGGAAAACAGCAAGAGCCAATTCCTTTCCATTAACTGCACTGTCCAGAGCTGTTGTTAGATCATACAGTGCTGTTTCGGTCGACTTACCGGGTTGGTAAGCATGCTGGCACCTAGAAAGAGGAGTTGTTTTTAGGATGCCATCCCTGATGTACCTATCGATCAATTTCTCCAGGGTTTTAAGGAGAAAAGAAGTAAGGCTGATAGGTCTGAAGGCTTTAGCCTCGTGATAGTTTGGCTTGCCTGGCTTTGGAATAAAGACCACCTTAGAGGTTCTCCAAGCACAGGGAACGTAACCAAACACAAGGCAGGATCTATAGATCCTACACATATGTGGAGTGATGATGTCAACACCTTTTTGCAGGAGAACTGGTACAATGTCATCTGGTCTTGCAGATTTATACGGCTTGTGTGAATTGATGGCCCATGCAATTCTGTCAGGGGTAACAATATCACCAGCAGTTTTCCATTTTTCCTTATTGCTACGTAAGGAATGAAGGGGGATATCCAAGTTTATGGTAACTAACATTATATACAAATCAGATAATAAAAGACAAAATTAATAGTTATTGTGTTGGCGACAGTTTTACAACTTGGCATTAAATTCTATTTTATTATATTTTAACGTCATTTAATAGCTCGTTCGATTTGTTGGTTTATTCTGCATTTTAACGGCTTGTTTTAAGTGGTAAGTGAATTATTTTTCGTTTTAATTGATTGTAATTATTAATTAACTATGAAACAACACTGGCACCGCAGAGCGATTTTGGAATGATAGTTCCATCAAAACTTTTGATGAGTTTAGATGGTCAAATTAATTTTTTTGGCGATTTTTTTACATTTTAATGGACATTTTGGAATGACTATGGCACTAATATCTTAAAAAGCACATCAAGAATTTGTTCTCCGTAAAGCTTTTGAGAATATTTCAATAACCGAGATCTTTGGTAGTATGTACGTTTCAGTTATAGGTACGTTTTTTAACTTGGTGATGTATTTTCTTACCACCTAAGCGAAGATTAAAATTTTAAGCTTGCATCGTCTTCATGGTTGCTTCTTTTCTCTTATTTTGCATTTTAATTTAAATTTCAATGATAATAATGGCTCGATATATTTATTAAACTTATTAGGTTACATGCTAATGGAGCTTTTAAAGTTGATTTGACGAGTTTTTTAATAAGAATTCTCACATTATTTCGCAGCTTTTTTTCAGTTGGCCCATTATTTTACTTTCAAGTATTAAACATATGTGTGAAATTAGAAACAAAAAAGGGAAGATTTCGGTGATTGGAAGTCTGGTTATCTTTCCCTATTGGCGTTAAATCTTTGTGGCCAATTTATGAGCGAGGGAAATACTTCCTTCGCAAACATAAACTAAAGAGCAACAAAATAAAGTAATTATCGCCAAAAATTTGGCAACCACAGCAGATTCCCAATTATAGAAATATTATCAATGTGTGAAATTTAACATAGAAAGAACATTACCTTTTAATGTTGTGTAAATGAAAACAAAATTTTACAGTTGGTCGTCATAATATTGTAGTTTTGATTATTTTTTTCGTACTTGTATTGCTCTTTAGTACCAAACGATTATATAAGCTCATTTCGTTGTCACTAAAGAAATTAATATGTTTTGTTGTCAATCGTCTTTCCGTTGAACACCATGGCTTCATTACTGTACATTTCATTCTGGGGCATCAAAATGAAATGTCTCTATGAATAGATTCGCCATTTATCGCTCTGATGGGTCAACGCTATCAAAATGAGCATCTGAGCTTTTGTGCAGCAATTAATATCGTGTGAGCAACAATAATGAAACAAAATAGTAAAAAGAACAATATTTCATTGCTACATTTTTATTTATCGGCTGCGAATTTAAGCGTATATTTTATTAATGCAGAGATGTCAAAATTGAACGCCATTGCTATATGTTGCTAATTCAAAGAAAGTAAACAATGAATGAATGTTTTGTGACTGAATCATGAGTTGCGACCAACTTTACCTGAAAAAGGAATTTATTTCCCCTAAAAAGCAGTACTAATAAGACCTTCGGCATCAATTCACTCTGTACTCCACTTCAGTCAACTATATCAAAATTTTTTAACCCTTAAAGATAGGATAAACATCACTTTTTACAGCAGAAACAATATGCTAATAAATGTAAACAAACTTTTGGGTGGTCCTCGTTCAGCGCTCTAGCAGGCAAATCTTTACCATTGATGTTTTGAGTAATGATACAGCCTGTATAAGATGCTATCTAGTGAAGCCTTGGTCATACAAACCACAAATGAAGCAATTGTAGCTATTTTCTAGTTATTTAGCTAAGTTATGAGAAATTGAAGCACAAAAAAATAAATGAATAAATAAAAATAAATAAAATAATAATAATTAACTTAATTTCTGCAGTGTTAATTTTTTTTATTTTACTAACTTCTATTGTCAGGTCATACAAATCACAAATGAAGCAATTGTAATAAAACTCATTGCTTTTCATTTTTTAAGAACAGAAATATTCAATATATATGGCTAAAATCTACGATTTTTGCTTTTTAATAATTCTGAAACGTGTGAGTTAGTTCAGTAACATATTCGCTGTTTTTCAATGTTACCGCTCTGACTGTTACCAATCTGACAAACTGACAAAGTTTGTTTTATTATTTCCGAGTCAAGCGCGCTAAAAGAAAATCAAACACGTGGTTTTTTCGCTTGTAATAAAGGACTATACTTATATATAAAATAATTTTTTAAATAATAAAAACTGCTCATTTTAGCGCGTGTTACCGATCTGGTGACTTAGACGACACACATTTTATAAAATCACTTTAAAAAATCTTACCTACAATTTAGATGCAGAAATGCAAATTTTTAATTACGATGCGACAAAACATCCCACCAGGTACTCAGTATCACGTGGTATAGGTGCAGGAAATGATTTTGGGAGCCTAAGCATAGATCAGAAGTTATTGTTACCGCTCTCATGGCCGAACTAGGGACACGCTTATTTCGCATCGGCTAGCAAATCAGAAATCGATTAAAACAAAAATGAAGTAAAATATTAACAAGGGGTAGAAATAGAATCATTTTTTGTGCAAGTGTGTTTTTTTTGGGAAGTTAGAAAGTGCGCATGACATGTTTGCATGCTAAGCTTTGCCACTGGGGACACGTTACGGATCTGATTGTTGATGTATAAAAACAATATTTTCTGAAATTTCTTTTTTTCTGATGTTATTAGATGAAATGAAAGCAAAACTTTATCTTCTTTATGGGGAATATTATTTATTTAACTAGTTATTGAAGTGCTAGTGAAAATTCACTTGGGACTCAAATTGGCACTTTTCTAAATATTAGCTCCTATATGATGAAACTAAAACCCTTCATCTGTTATCTACTATCTTCATACTACTATCTTTACCTTAAGTTTTTACTATTTTGATAACATATGAGGGCACCTATTTTTTTCTATACTTGAAAAACGGTAATACCTGTAACTTTAAAACAAAAATTTTAATCTAGTTACATTTATTTTTCATTTTACAGATACTGTATAAGTAATTACCAGGGATGAACTGGGATGAAAATTCAGCCCTGGCATATTTTTCAGTTGCAGCCCCGGTGAGGGGGGGGGGTGTCTGCCGGTGAACTAAAATCATGAACTTCTCCAAATTATTATACCCAAATAATTTTGAAATTTATTTACTGAGACCACACTGAGGGCAGTAGCAGAATGCAATTTAATACAAGTTTAATCGCGAGTGTATTTATTACTCGGATCGAATTTTGTAGTTTTGAAACTGTATTTTAAAACTAATCTTCGAAAATGTTGGGGGAAAAATGAAATTCAAGGGGGGTACTTAACCTTTCGTTTTCCAAATTGAAATTTGTAAAGGGCATCTGTTATGCATCAATTAATAGTATAGAAAAGGGGGTTCAGGCGGTCCTCCCCCGGGAATTTTTTAAAAATTGTAGCTCGAAAAATGCAGTTTTAGACGATTTTTGGTAAAATTCAGGCGACGAGGATTCGAGGAAAATTTTCGAATTAATCTTCTTAAAAATGCAATTTAGACAATCTTTGGTAATCTAAACGAGGTTCCAGGGAGAGACCTTTTTCGAAATTAAAATCTTTAAAAAAAATCTAATCATCTCCGATTATGATAGGGAGAATGGGATCGGAAACACTCTTGTTTTCGAAATTTTAGCTCTAAACAAGCAGTTTTGGAAGACCCTTGATGATATAGGGGCAAAGAGATGCGGGGGATAAAACCGAGGTACGTTTAGAGGATGGGCAATTTTTCAAATTGATAGCTCCAGAAATTTAATCTTAGTATTCAGTATAAAATTTTAAACCCTGCTGACTGTATTTTAACTTCTTATCTATTTAAATCCTATTCCAGAGGCCTTTGTTTTTGTCCCCATTTTGAAGGGATTTTTATAATATTTTTATTAAAAAAATTAAAAATGTAAATATGTCGTCAAGTGTTTACCCCAAGAAGGGCACCTGAACAATGAAGGACTGTCTTCCCTGACGAACGTCTTGATTACAATTATTACACCCTTGGCTATCAGACGGCAAGAGATGGCACAAGACTTTGTATCCTTTTTGCTAACTAGGCACAAAATAGAACCATGCACATGATGGCTACGAACCCTTCTAATGATAAGCATCTGACAGACAATTGACCTAAACTGTTGGTCATTCAGAAGTACATCTACAGTAGATTGTTGATATACTCGCGTTAAAGTTCGTCAGCTCGTTTTTTTGCTTTGGCGGTCCTTTCTTCAAACATTAGAAATAGACGGCTTGCTCCCTTTCTGCAGTCGAACTCTAGAAATTTTGCTCCTATCGTCTCGGCGGCCTTGTATTTGCTAGTTTTACGGAAATTACTTTTTTTCTTTTGATAAAAAAAGTCTGGTTTATATGGGACGGCCCTTTTTGACCCAGGAAAGGACCGGTCCTTCAGGCATTTTCCCCATTTCCCACATAGCCAGTCCGCTGCTGGTAATTACCATATACACTTGCATGCAAGTTGAGTAACTTAGTAAAAAAAATAAGTTTCAAAGTTGGGGGCTTGTCTTAAGGAAAAAGTTTTTGAAAATTTTACTGAACTATTTGATTAAAAAACTCAAAAAACTTGGAGATTTTCCCAATTTGAAACCTCTTTAACTTAAAGAAATAGATCCTGACTCATTATAACATTATTTAATGTTGTTTAATCATTAATTAGAAATTTAAACTGCAGTAAAAACTCAAAGATATGAAACGTGAAAAATTCCAAATTTTGTGTGGTTCCAATTTTTGGTATGGGTGATTTAGGGCTGCCCACAAATGGAAGGAGAGAGGGGGAAAGGGGGTCATTCATATTTCAGATTGTGCCTTCAGAAATTTTAGCGGGGTGGGGGGGGGGGTTAGTTTTAGAGCGTTTTGATATTATTTTGTGGGCGCACCCAGTTAGTTGCATAGAAACTAGAGCTTTTGGAAGTAATAAGGCTGCAAAAATTTTTAGAGGAATGTTATAGTAATATTATTTCAAAATAATAGTAACAATATGCAAGAATTATGCTCTAGAAAGTAAACTTTTTATTAAAATCACAGTCTTAAAAACAAACCTTTTACTAAAATCACGACCTTACAAACAAATAATTTTATACACGAGTAAAAAGACCCATTTCCAATCATCAACACTTATTAAAAAGCTCATTTTCTTTCTTTGTACTACATTTATTTTCGAAAAATGCAGTAGCAAGATGTCCTTAATCTTTTCTAAAAATAGATTGTCTACTTAAATTCAGGCTCTTCAGTGTTTTCTATTTTCTTTACTCAATGTCGAACTTTTGTGTAAATAGACTGAACCGTGAGTAATATACAGTAACATATTTTATTACCATGAGTTATATTCTACTTATAATTGCAGAAAATTCATTTCAAACATTTCTCACTTCTTCTGAAGTGCTTTTCTTCTGTACTTCATCCCTTTTTCCATAAGAACTTCACAGCAACATCATAGCAATACAATAATTAAGAGCATAACTCCCAATGTAGAAGAAAACTATTTTAATGCATTGCTAAAATGTGTTAGTTTCTGTCAAAAATTGTAATATTCTCCATCATAAAAAGTTGTAGTCATATATCTTTGCGTCAGAATAACAGTAGAATATCCTACTATTTTTCTGCAAGCTATCTTATCGTTGCTCTGACACAATGATGTATAGTTTTATGTTATTTTATTCTATAAAGCATTATAAATATTCAAAAGAGAAATATCGTTGTATGTGTATGAACATCTTCTGCTTTAGAAAAAATGCGTTTCAATTTCAAAAATGTTAACCATAAAAGATATGGTAGCATTGTAACAGTTTCATTTGAACATTAAAGTATTTGTCTTTCATAAACTATGACTTGTTTAACAACTTGAATAATCTTGAATGAGAAACAGTAGTGCCACTTTATTAGAATATCAGCCAAAATAATATCTAGCTTAATGAATAAATTTTTAGTCTACCAAGCTGCTGTTCTTAGTTTTTTTAATCCTTAGATAATGTAATACCCACTTCTTAGAATAAATTTTCATGGCTGTTTGACTATCCCATGAAGCTGGCTCGACTGTATGTTTAGAAATGAATAAAGAATAAGATTTTTTTTATTTTTAATATCTATGGACATAAATGGAAAAAAAAAAATCTTTAAAATCTCTCTCTGTCTCTCAAGGGTCAAAAAAGAAAAGAAAGAATAAAAAAATATAGCAGTCTATTCTCGTTATTTTTTGAAAAGGAAGTCGCTTAGTTCTTTTCAGTTATTAGAAATAATGAATAATGATGTAATGAGAACAGAGAGGCATAATGAAATGTGATTCATAATTTAGCAGTAATGTATTAACAAGTTTTTTAGTTGTTGTAAGTGTCATGACTAATTTTTTCTTTCATTGTATTTTAGGATATAAAAGGTAGCCTTTCTCATGGTGTATGCTTGGTTTTTGCTCTTTCCTTTACTGTTGCTCTGGTGGAAATGGTGAGATTTTTAATATGGTGTTTTTCTCCGTAAAGTAAATGATATGCATAATTTTAAAAATCTATAACGATGTTTTCATATACACTGTCACAACTCTGAATTATAATGGCTGAAAAACATAAGCTAGTCTAAAGTTGCCTTAAATGCGTAATTGTTATGAGTATTTAAACAGGGAAAAAATTTAATAAAGTATATTGCTTATCTAGGTAAAACTAGTCACTATCAGGGCTTGATTGATCACTATTTATAAAGGGTTTTTATTTTTAAATAGAATGAAAAAAAAATCTACCTTAAAAATTGTTTTTTTCAAAAAGAAGTTGTATTTACAGAAATTTCGTATTTGTACAGAATGTGAGATTATTAATTATTGAATCCAATGCTTCAGAGCACAAGTGAGCAAACGAATCAACAAATATATGTTTTGGGGCTACACGGATTCTTTTATCAGAGCACAGGCCTGTCATTTAGGGGGGTCAGGGGGGGGTCAATTGCCCCCCTGACTTTGAGAAATTAATGTATTTACCTATAAGTGGGCGTGGCTTTTGATGTTTTCTGATGAAATTGCATTGTGTTTGGACCCTTTGCCTCCCCTTGGAAAAACTTGAAATGATGTCCCTGTCAGAGCAAAAGGTTGTGCATTTCGGTATATGTTTGCTTCAGTTGGATTAATTATATTCAGAAGCTCTTAACCATTTACCTTGATGGAGGAGTTCATTGTAAAGCTGGAACATGTGGCTGCTATTTTTTTTTTGCTGTAACATTTTACATTCTAGTAATCTCAAATTTTGATTTAGGATGCTTTTAAATGTGTAATATTTAAAAGAAAAGACAGCTTAACTTTAAAAATGGTATATGTTTTGATAATTTTTTAAGTGATATTTAAAAAAATGAAAAAATTCTAGATTAAAAAACAACAGATAGGAACTTTTATTTTGTATCCAGCAATTTTTTAAAATTTGTATTTTATATGGTGAATTTTGTGTGTGTGTGGGGGAGGGGCAGGGACATCATTTCAAGTTTTTCTGAAGGATAAAAACACAATACAATTTCACCAGAAAACAACAAAAACGGCGCTCACTTATATGTAAATACACTGATTTCTTAAAGTCAGGGGGGGGGGGGGCAAATGACTCCCCCTGCCCCATCTAAATGACGGGCCTGGGGAGGGAGGACTGCAATAACTTGATCATTTTTGTCAAAAAAACAGCATTTTCCTTGAGTGGATTCGGGATAATTTAATGTTAGAGGGTGAAAATGGCACAAAAGTTTTTTATTTCATCACTATAGTCAAAAGAAAAATCTATACCAAAGCTTTTTTTTCTTTGAAAAACTAATTCATTTCATTTCAGTCAAATATTGTGTATTTTAAGCACCCTCATTTGCATATCCTTGTTGAAAGTTTGGCTACTGTTTAACAAAATTAACCTCATGAATACTAATTGAAACGTGTAAGGAACAATTGCAATTTCTATGTAACTAGATTAGGATCACATATATATCAGTTTAATACATTTTAAAATACATATTTAAAAGTTCAAATTCAATAAATTGAGTTTTAACTTAAAATTGTTCGATTAATGACTATTTCTTTCACAGATTTTATTCTGCTTTTGTTATTTGCTCACAAAATACCATTTCACTAAAATCTAGTTTTGGACAGGACTACGGTAAAACAAGTTTTTACCGTATTGTCTCTGAAATCTTGCCAACTCTGCTTAAGGGGTCATTGAGGTGCAAGCAAAAACTTGAAAGTTATAGTTCTGTATCAAAAGCACAACTTTTACCTGGGTATACAAGAAAGCTACTGTAGCTCTATTGCTATTTATCACTCAAATCTAATAAATGTGTTTCAACTTCAATTATACTTATTTTACCATTTTTTTATAGTTCTATATATCGATAGAAATTGTTTTAATTCGAACCTTGTTAGTTTGAACACGTTTAAAACAAATAACTGCTAAGACAAACTACATTTCTAATCCTCAACCTATGGTTTGTAGTGTATTGATCTTTGGTAAGAAGAACTATGGTTAAGACCGATTAATTTTAAAGTTCCTTTGGAGCTTGCTTTAACGAGGTTTGACTGTAAAATACAGTTTAAACTTTTGATTGCTTTATTTTTTAAATGATTCATAAGTTATATTTATATGTATGTAGAAAAGTTAAACTTCAAGCTAACTGACAATCTCTGTCAAATGTTCCTTATGTTATAAAAACTGGTTATTAATTCATATTTAATGACATAACGTGTATCTTTTTTCATTTCGTAATACAAGTTGAACTTATCATTGATTAAAATTTCTCCAAAACTTCTGGTTTTTATCATTTGTGTGTAAAAGTGTATATGAAGTTTTTTTTCACTTAACGTTTGTGAACATTGTAATTGTTTTTATTTATTTGTAGTTGATGTTTGGATTTGATGATTCCGAAGAAAATGAACACCTAAAAGATAACCAGAGCATTGGAGCTTGTTGGGCAATTGGCGCTTTCAAGGCATACTATGAAATAGTTTTTGATGGTAATAAGAAAATGTAACTCTTTCTCCTATTTACCATTGTAAGATTCTGGCTAATAGCTATATATATTTTATTTTGTGTGTGTGTGTTACATCATGCAGCATTCAGTATGTTTGAGAAAAAATAAATTTAGTCAGCAATTGATAAAAACAATATAGAAATATTTTTTCCCCTCTAGTAAAATTTGTCTATTTGAACTTAAATAATCAACTTTTATATTTCTCTTTTAGTATTCAAAAGTGCATTTTTCAGACAAACATGCATTAAAATGAAAATTTTGGTTGAAGAACAAAAGTTTCTGAGGTCGACATTGATTTTTAAGATTGAATACTGTAATTTTGTTTTTCAAAATTATTCACCGTTCTGTGTGCTTCTAAAGCCCAGTTTATCTAAAAGAATGTATTAAATTTTTTTCCGAGAATAAAGCTCATAAACCTGTTTAGCTTTTGGAATTTTAATTTTTACATGGAGATGAAACTATTTTGCATGATTATCATCTGTCTCTCTATTGTTGATTATCATTTATCTTCCAATGATTACCTCAGTTGTTGCAAAACAGGTTTGTGCAATAAAAACCACCCTCCGCATATTTTAGGCCTTTCCCTTTCATTTATTCCTGCAGTTTACAACCCTTTTAAAACTATTACCTATAAAGTATAATTCTTTGACAAATTCCCTCAAAATAGTTCAGTCTAAAAACAAATTAGCTATCATATTGTCCCCTTAAATTATGTGAACTAAGTGCTTTTAATGAACTTTAAACATTCAGACTAAGAAAACACCAATATTTTAGCTATTTGTTATTAATTAAAGAAGTTGTCGGTAAAACGGGTGATATTGCCTATTTCTAAAAACCAATATTACGTGCAATTTTGGTTCTTGCCCATTATAAGTTACCTCCCCTTAAAAGAGCCAAATCGCACCCAGGTTGAGAACCACTGGTGTAAAGTCAGGTGTTGATGTTTTCAATGAATTAAGCATGTTTATTATTGATAGTAAAAATTTAAATTTTCAGCTTGCCTTCAAAAGAATTTTGGATTTTTCTTGTCCAGCTTTTTATTACTGTTAAATGTACAATGGATTTCCTGGACATAAGTTTTACTTTCTGCATTTATTGTTTCTTAAAAAAAGTAAATTTTGAAGCAGGTTGTTGGAAGTATGCAGATTTGCTATATTCAGTGTTTATTCCGTTGAGTGAAATATTATGTCAACAAGTGCTAGTGTATTATCATTTGGTTCAAGGGGAAAGTGTGGATAGATTGAAAAAGTTTAACCAAATTAGGTTTTTGGTCAGATTGTTCTGCTTTTTATATATTTGGCTACTGGACAGAGACATGTTTCATTTAAGTTCCTAATCAACTAATGGAACAACATCTTTTTTGCAGTAGATTTAGATTTCATTTGTATGCTGTTATTTTTAAATACTGTAAAAGCATTTATTTTTGTGAGCTATAATTTTCATGAATACGAAGATATGGTGATTTTACCAGCTGAAAACTACACAAATTTTACATGAAAGAACTAAATAAGGGTTAGAAAAATATTCCCCAAGGTTTAAATTTTCGCAATTACGAGGGTTTTGCAAAAACTTCAGCCTCACGAAAATGAGTCATTTTACAGTACATTCATGTGTTTTAAAGTAAAAATTTTTGTTAAGAAATAGTTTGTAAATATTTATGGAATGTTTAGGGAAAGGGATGATATGCTTATTTTTCTTTTAGATATTGTGAAAAGAATGTCAGTTTTTGAAAAAGAACATGATATCAAGTTTTGCACGAAGAAATTTATTCTTCTTGCACCAATGTCATGTAATGTAAGAAAAACACTCGACAGAGACTGTGAGAGTAATATAGAAGTATTTGGCGAGCTGGAAAGTTTAGAGCACGATCAAGGGGCAAATATTAATAGAATATATAAAAATACAGTTTATAAAATAACCGAAGATTTTGATGTAAGTATAAATTTGTTAATAGAGTCAATAAGTAAATTTAATAAAATATGAGTGTTGTTTAAATTTTCTGTAAATGTTATGTTATTTTGTTTTAAATAATTTATCTTTTTTTGGACCTAACTTTGCTTTACTTGGAATTTATTACAATCCATCAAACTCTTCACAAATAAAATAAAATCCTGTTGCAACGAACAAAATACAACAAAATATCTATTTCAGTGAAATAAATTTCTGTCCTGATTAAATTTCTTACATTGCTTGAACTTCTTTGCAACTAAATTCCAGTTACAACAAGTAAAATTTGGGGTCTCAAAGTTTGTTGTAACGGAATTACCCTATTGAAATTTACCTGCCAGATAAATTAAACCTTATCAGAATCGAAATAACATAAAGATTAGATTTTTTGATTGGTCTTGTCATGTTATGTTGTTGTTGTTTCTAATGTGGCTGTGTAATGGCTACTAACCATTTGCAGACCCAGGGCTGACAACTATTCTGTTATGTGGCACCACTATGGGCGGAATGCCATTGCCACGAGAATTTCGATGTCCAGTTTCCTCACTAAGTGAAGGAGGCCCCTGGGCTCTTTTCGATGCGGAACCACTTGGAATTTAAATTTTGTCAAGAGCACTCTGTGTCAAACGAATACTCCAGGGATCTTTTACATGTCAAATAATCATACAACATGGACACTGTCAATTTTCTGCATCTTAAAAATTCACCGATTGGAACCAGGTTGAACTTTCGCCTTCGGGTATAAAAGACCAGCGTCTAACCACTACACCACTCTGTTGGCTCCTGTCATATTTTGTTTTTTAGCAGTGTATTAAGATCATTTATTCCTACTGTCTCTTGAGTAGAAGTTAAATTTGTTACATTGCTCCTCATTATATCGTTCATTACAATATGCAGTCAACTCTTAGTGCAATAGACCTCTGGTCTCTGTGCTTGGCTCTGTTGAGCTCCCGTCTTGTTCATACAGTTGACTCTCAATAACTGGAAGCCTTATAACTTAAATATTCCTTTATTTCAAAGTTTTCATTGAGTTCCAAGCTCTTGAGAAAGCTGTGGGTACTTCCTGCAGCTCGAACCAATAATAAATTTAGGGTTTTAGCTGGTCCCTCAGGACTTAGAGTATCAAAAGTTGTCTGTATTACCCTTTTTGTTGTCTTTTAATTTGAGTAAAAGCATTGTATTTCTGAATAAAATTTGTTTCTTCTTTTTTTAAATGAATGGACTTAACTGGTGTTTTCTATTTATTTAAATTTGTTGCAGTTTAAACTGCAACTTTGGATTCTTATTTCATCATAAGACAGTGAAATTATTTTAAATTAACTTTTTCTATCTTGAAAGAATTTTTTTCTAAACACAGTACTGGGATGCTTATATGACTTAATAATACCCTCCAGTTATTCACAATTCCTTTGGGTTTATCAAGGGGGGGGGGGGGGGGATGAACTTCAAAGGTTTAAGAAAGTTGTTGTATTATAGTAATATATGACACTTTTTAAGGATACACACTTTTTATTTGTATGTTAAATCAGAGCAGGCTTTTAGACGTCTGAAACTAGTGGACAGAAAGTCCAAAACTCTAAAACTGTTCAAAAGTATGCTAAAGCTAAAGGTGTCTAATCAATAGATTTGTATTTACTACCATATTAGTTATACAAAAACATTAAGCTAACTAGTTGCAATTAATAAAATATTTTATAATATTTTTCTCTGATCAGTTAATAATTAAAAAAAATGTATAATTAGTAAACTTATTACTAATTTTATTACATGAAAACTTCCTTGTGTAAGAGTTGGTTGGTCGTGTAACAGAAAGGAATTGATATGCCTACCAGTGTTACTAATTTCAGTTCCGATTTAGTACAAAAATAATGCTACTAAAAGTGCAATATTCAGAAAGAAAAATAGTTTTAGATCTATTGCATTTACAATAGGGCTGAGTATTCAATGAATTTTAAGTCCAATTTGTGTGATTATTTTGTAGAAAATGCACAATGAGATTTAAAGAGCAAAATTGGCTTTTAATCTGTTTTGGGACATCACTCTTAGTTTTTTTCTTTTAGTTGGAAAGGTAAGTTTAAATACAGTGTATTGCAGCTCTGGTTAGTTGAGTTATGAACGTGACAATGTTTGCCTGTTTTTAGGAAGTGCAGGAAAAAAATAAACCTATTCACACAGATTTGAGTTGGAATATTTTTGCAAAACTGCTATGAAAGTAACCTAACTCAACTCGGTGTTAATTATAGGGTACTCCATCACAAGGGAGTACCCTGTAATTACACATTTTGCAAGTCTGAGCTTGGCTTATCAGAGCTACATTTTACATATTCGTGTACTATATATAACTTTGAATAACTGAATTTTGAGTAATATTTGTAGCTAGAAAAAACTGTAATGTTCATTTTTTTACCTTTGAAAAATTATATATTCTGTACTGTATTAAATAAAAACTTGTGTTCAGATAAATTGAAATTTTTTCTTTTATTTAACAATGCTGCTTTCTATTATGTGACAATATTTGGTAAATTATGGGATTTTTTAATTTAATCATTCATCAATCACCAGGAATTTTATATTGTTGGTGGATTTGCAAGTTCGCTTAATACTTTATGGCCCTTACGAGATGTAGCAGAGGCAAGTGATAAAAGCAAAAGACCTATTGGAAGAATGAACAATTTGGAGTGGAAATATCATCGCGATTGTTTTATTAAAAATTTGGAACCTCTAGTCAGGGATTACCCATGCATTTTTCTGAAGTATGATGGTGAGTTTTTAATTTTTACTTTTCTAAAATGTGACAATCTTTTCAGCTTTATTTATAAAATATGTCAATTGCTTGATATGCGAATTTTCATATTCACTGCTTACAGATTAAAAAAATATCTTCTGTGATTTTTTTTTCTGAAATTTCTTTGAACAAGGCATTATAAACACACCCTTAATTTTTTAAGTACAGTAAAAATGATAAACTTAATTTTATACATGTCCAGTACAAATTTGAAATTATAATATGTAAGTTTTGTGCGAGTGATAATGAAATTGATAAGTGAAGGGAAACATGTTTTTGTTTTGTTACCATTAAATGTTTACGAAATATTTTGAGAACAAAATTGAAAATTTTATATAGAAAAATTTCCTGGGAAATTTTGTTAAATTTAGAGAAAAAATTTCCTGTGTTGTTTCAGATAGATAGGGGAGACCGAGGCTATTTGGCATAAGGGGTACGTTGACACTGTGCCTTTATTTTCTAGTACATAGTGCCTATAGCGCTGGAGTCATGATAAGACATACTCCGCAACGTGATGCGTCATCCACAACAGTTTTAGTGTCTTGCTAGCGTGCGTTCGAAGAATATGGATTTTTTTTTTTTTTTTTTGTGTTTTTCTTTCTGGTGAGTAATTTTATTTTCCCGATTTGATTTTCGTTTTTCAGTACCCTTAAAATTTTTGTTAAAGTTCTCCAAGTTTATGGTGGATACAGTGACTAATTGCCTGGGGTTTGGTGCAGTTACTGGATTCCCATACGTTTGTATTCTGGGCAGGGCCGTCATGTTTTCCAGAAAATGCCTTTGGGGCTAGTTGACAGAATCAGCTTAGGGTATCTTGGCATAGGCCGGCGATCTATGCCAACTTACCCCACCATGATGTTGGCGTGACATCGCATAGTTATAGATACCTACGCAGACTTACCTGCTGTCCCTTCTACTAGTACGGGTAATGATGGTGCTCAAAATGTTCCTACTACTGGTTAGGGGTTAACTGGTTATTAGTGTTAAAAATGTTCCTATTGCTATCGTTTAAAGGAGTTACCCTCAATCCCCACCAGAACGACCCGCAACTCCAAGACATGTCGACTTGTGACCCCTGAAGACATTAAGCATTTTCCAAAAACAGGGCCACGAAAACGGACAGCCAGATGAAAAAAGAAGAGGCACTGTACAATCCTAACCGACACTTCAGTTAAAAATGGACTGGTAAAAGAAATAGCTGAGAAAGTAAAATAAACGCTTTACGTTGAAGGGACAAAGAAAGAAAACAAAAACCATGACTACGAAATCAAAAAATACTGCAAAGAAATGTTCAAAGAAAGGAGATATTAGTAGCACTGAAACTCATGAGCGTTTCTCTGATGCTATAGAGTATGCTGATAGTGAGGATAGCCATGATTTCTTTTTTCCTCAGTACATTGATGAGAATAAAAATGAGCAATTTTTACTGGATCTGGTCTGCCCAACCTTTCTACACATCTCCCACCTGCAGATGAAGCAGCAATAATGCTGCTGTTGCAGCTGATTAGGTGAGTATCGGTTAGTGGTAGTATGGGGCTCGCAAATATCCAGAGTAAATACTTTAAGTCGATAACTAGAACTTTTCAGTCTCCACTATGGTGAAAATTACAAAGTATTGGAAGTGATTAGAGTCACCCGACACGATATGTTACCCCAACAATAAAATTCTGGGAAAGATTACCTCTCCATTCAAATAAGTAAGAACCCATCTTTTGAAGTTGACATGAAACATTTGTAACCTACCTACAATGCTCATACATGTTTTTAAGACTTTGTTTTGACATATTACCTTATAATCTATTAAAAAAAAAATATTTAAAAATAAAAAAAATGTAATATTTCTGCAAATGTTACATTTCAAACAATGTTATGCCAACATACTTCGATGCATCTGCTAATTTACCCTGACTCTGGGGTAACTTGGCACTGTTGAGGAGCCTTCGAAAAATATTTTTCACGAGTTTCTCAGTGAATTTTAGATGATGTTTCTGAAGCTTTTTTGTCGCCAAAATGTCACCCTATCAGAGGCAAAAATTACTTTTAAAATAAGTGCAACAGAAAAAATTAGAAAACTCGAGAAGTAAAAACTATGCTAACTAGCTCCGGTCTCCCCTATTGTAGTCTCAACTAGCATTTGATTGTGTACAAAGCCATGCTCAAGGGAAGAGTTTTAGGGGTTAAACCCCTCTCACAGGAAAAATAAGATAATATAAAAAACAAAATCTAGATCATGTACATTTAACTTTAGTGTTTTATTAATGTTAAATATTTCTTCTTTGAGACACTAAAGTATTTTTTTTATAAAATTATATTGCTAATAGAAATCTTTATTTTCCTATTTAATGTGTGATTTCATTTCCCACATTTTCTTTAAATGTGTGATTTATATCTTCTCGGGTTTATCATTAAATTAGCTGATAAAATTTGGAAGAAAATTTTAAAATACTTTGTCTAATTTTTTGATTTCAGATAAAAATACAGAGAAGTCTCTAAGTGCCTTTTTGAAGTCCGAGTTATTGAAAAGAGGTTTTATGTCATTCCATCGTGACTAACGTAACATTTAGAGCTGATTTTGTAACTGTTTTTACTTGTAACTTAAAAGATAAAAAATATTTTTTAGTTATGCTGGTGGATTTACAATGTACATGGTATCCATGTATCATTTCTGCAGAGAATTTAAAACAAAATTACTGACAGTAAATATTTTTTCAACCAAAATAGCAGCGTGACTAACGTAACATTTTTGCAACCCTGAAAATGAATGCTCATGTTGTGAGGCCAAAATTTCTCAAAGTTAAGCAAGTGTTAAATATTGAATGATATATTTTAAAAACGTGTAAAGTTGGCTTTTAAAAACATAAAACACATTTATTAAATTTTATTTTTTTGAGTCTTAAGTGTCCCTTTTACTCAAGATGGAGTGTGACTAACGTAACGTGACTAACGTAACCATCGAAAAACAAGCAGTAAACACACTAGAAACTATTTATTATGGCTAATCCCAGTGATAATTACAATACTTTTTCAATTTTTTTCAACTTCTTATGTTGTATGGTTTTTATTTATTTATTTATTTAAGTATTTTTTCACACTTTTTTCACATCGGTATTTTTTTTTCTTCGGCTGAGGTTGACATTTTCATGGAATGACCCTTTTCTGAAAAAAATGAAATGATTGTTTTGTATTAAGAAATGCATTTGTCTACCTATTATCTATGAGAGCTAGCTTAAGCGTGGATAATATTTCGTGCTTATATATGCAGTGCTGCAGTATAAAAAACATATTGGGAGAAACTTGGTTTGGGATTTGAGGAGAGATAAAAGTGGTTTTAAAGCAAGTTGTATTATATTTGCATTATTTTAATAATGAAAAACCAAATCTTTTGGAGGCCAGCTTTCTCTCCTCCAGGGGCGGGTCCAGAACAAGTTCTCGGAGGGGGCCATCCTCTGTGTATGTAGAAAAGGGGAGGGATTGATTTATAAAAAAAAGTGCTTTGGCAAAAAGTTCTTCAATAGTTAACTTTGAAACTTCATACATTAATTATAAACTAAAGAATGCGGTTAAAATCTAGATTTTCTAACATACAAACACGTAAATTTACTTTCATTTGCAATTTTGAAGCAATGTAGCAGAAATTTTAGCAAAAAAAACAAGACAATCGCAGTAAATATTATCCAATGTTAATCCATGCCTGAAATTTAGAGAGCATTGTTTAAAAGTATCAGGTGAGTTGCTGACGGTACCTTTGGTCAGGTCAGAGGAATGAATTTGCTTTGGAACCCCCTTTCCATCCCCTCCTAGGCTACGTCATTATTCTCTTTTACTTACTTAAAATATATATATATCTGTATATTATGGGAAACTCTCCCTGAGTATCTCTTTTCCAAAATCATATGGATGTTTTAGATAGTGAAATGTTCAATGTTCAATTCATTATTTTCATTTGATTGTTTAAAATACATACGTCTACGGCTCCACTAAACACACTTTTCACATTTTGGACTGAATTGCTGCTTCAGAGTGGCCTTGGATATATTTTATGTTTTATTTTAAATATCAAGCCGCCTTCACCTCTTTATAATTTTGTTAATAAATGCCGTATGAGCATGGTTTGAAAGTTCTTTTATATTCGTTTCATCTTTCATGAACTCTTAAGAAATTTTTAACATTACTCGGAGAATAAAACCCAAATTAATTTAATCAATAGCAAATCATATTTGTCACGAAAAAAACAATACCGCAAAGGGTTTAAAAACATCTACTTATATTAAAAACTGAGTATCTTTCTAACTATCTTTCTAACTATCTTTCTTTCTAACTATCTTTCTTTCTAACTATCTTTCTTTCTAACTATCTTTCTATGTCACGCTTCTTTCTCCTGAACGCCAATGAACTGAAAGTCGAACCAGGTACCGATAGATAGGTAATTTTTCAAGCTTCATTAGTTTCAATCTATATAATTATACGATTTTAATTAGCGAAGATATCAATTAATAAGTAGTCAAGTTTAAAGCGATTAAGCCTAATAAATGATTAAATATGAAATCCATTCTTGCATTGCAAAACGTGGTTGCCATGCCATGAAACAATAATAAAAATGAAAATGAGAATTTTGAATGAAGGCTTAACTAAATCAAACACGAAACTCATAAGCGGGCGACTTACATAGTATTTTTATCGCTAGCTACTTGTAATATTTTGAAACATTCATTTGTTGAAGAGCCATCTACTTATATTAAAAACTGAGTATCAATGTCTGCTTTTTCTCCTTTGAGCGAGCTGAACCAAGGGCGGATCCAGCTTCTGGTTAAGGAGGGGGTCATTTTCGGAAAGGGGGGGGTCAAAGTGCAATTTTTGTGCAAAAATGGGGTGGTTTGGCAGTTTTTTCGTAAAATAAGTCCCAAAAATGCAATTTTTTGCTATATTTGGTCGGTTAAGGGGGGGGGGGTCATGATCCCCATGACCCCACTCTGGATCCGCGCCTGAGCTGAACTTACTGAAACTTTCCTCACCATCTTGAAGGCGCGAAGCATCTCAATAATTCGAATGATTTTTTTTATACAGGAAAAAAGTAAAGGCGTGAAGCGCCTGTTAGCGAGCCGCCTTGGCGGGGAGTAGTTTCTTGACATTTTCCTCACTACTTTCAGGGCACGAAGTGCCCGTGCAACGCCGGGCCACGTTCGTGGTACGTCTTGAAATCGAATGAACATTAAATTATATCAAATAAAACTTCAGAATGAGGTAAAAGTTAGAGAGGGGGGACGTTATGCATCAACATGCCGCAGGAAGCTAATCTAGCTGCCCTGGCAGCTAGAATAAAATTAAATGTTGAAATTTTACAGAATTTGCTTATGGATGGAACTGAAAAAAGTAGCTCATGTAGCACTTTGCAAGCTGCTACATTGTACAGCTCTATTTATATTCTGGTGCTTTTTCTAGAAAAAGTTTAGTTTTCAAAGTAAATTAACTAAAAGGATGTTACTGTCTGAAGAATTGTTTGAAAAGGCTAAATATAAAAAATATATATATTTGCTTCTATGTAAAAATATTGGTACAGTTAATAGAATTTTAAATATGTAAGACCTAGTTTTCATTTTTGAAAAATTTCTCTGGGCTCTCGGAGGGGGCCATGGCCCCCATGGCCCCCCCTCTGCTCTCCTCTCCCCCCACTTCAGCACCACTGCTTATGAAAAAAGTTAATGAAGTTGTACAGCAACTCTCCCTCCCATCTGTTTTGTTAATCTGAGTAATATTTTCAAAAGTCATCATCATCCAACGGCCCTCCTTGACATGGTAGTCATTAGACGCCGTGCAGTCCAGTAGAGCCTAGCCTGTCCCCTCAAGTCATCATCACCACCATAAGATCAATGTGCACTGCAGTTGTGCAGATAGTCGGCTGTTCCTTTGCCAGCAGAGCACATTACACATTCTAAGGCCCCCCTGTACCCACCACAACGCATGGTTTAACGGATATGGGGGCCTGAAGAGCACTCTGATCTTTTGATCCAGACCAAGGGCCAAGCAATCCCCTGGTTCAATACCCCTAGAGGTACCATTTCACTTGGAGGACTTAGTGACCTCGACCCTTATTTAACACTGCCAGCCACCATTAGTAATGATGTTGGATCTTTGATCGGCTGGGATCGAACCCGGGACCCTCCGGTCATGAGTCCTATGCCTTACCGATTGGGCTACTACGGTCTGCCAACAGAGCACTGTGGACATGTGGGTGAATCGGCGAGCCCTATTCGGTGCAGATGACTCTGCAGGTAATCGTGGCTGGTTGCCGTTTAAAAAGTGGCAGCCGCAACTTTCCGTGGCATGTTGTTGGGGATGGTGTTAGATCTGGGGATCAGGTCTCATCTTTTACCAACAGTCGCTGCTTCTCAGGTGGTCCTGACCAAATTCATTACTGTGCGGTTTATTAAGCTGGCTTAATAGATGGTGGGTGGGTTATATTGCTGAAGCTGGCATCCAGCCTTGGCAAGCCGGTCTGCTTCCTCATTGCCATCAATGTCCCAGTGTCCAGGAACCCATTGCACACATACTTCTGAGCAGGTCTGTAATTTAAAAATTTCTTTTTGATATGCATGGACTAGGTCACCTTCTTGCTTTATATTTAAAAAAGTGATTCTGGTTGGGGGAAGGGCATAAATTGATCTTTCTCTTTTTTTTTTTGAATATTTTGATTCTGTCTCATGTTTTTCATAAGCATATTCTCATTAAAAAAGACCTGTTTCCTCCCTTGTCACTAACTGTTAATTTTATGAACCCTATTCTCTCACCATGGGAAATCATTTGTGGACAATCCCCAAGTAGAATTAAATTAAAAAAAAAAGGTTAAATTGTTAATGATTTTGCTACATTTTTGGGTTTCATAAAAATATTTTTATAGTTAAAATATTACATATATTTATATTATCTTGTTGATTTGCTCATGTAAATGAGAAAATACTTAAGGTACATTTTTAATGCTATATACTTTGTTAAGAACTTTTAATAAAAGAAGCACAATATTTATGCTCTAAATTAACCTTTAGGAACCGGGCGGTACACATGTTGTACCATAAGTCTTCTTTCTTTAGAGGACGGGGATAAAATTTTCACTCGAACCCCTTTGGAGCAGGGGATTTTTTAATGGTTTCATACGTCTCGTACGACAGTTTATACCTTTTCTTTTCAATGGAAAATAAATCTGTGGTTCAACTGTCGTACTACCTGGGTCGAAAGAAAAATTTCCAAAAAACAGCCCGGATCCAAAAGGTTAAAGCTGCATATTTGTCGAAATAGAAGATTATTCAGGACCACATTTTTGTGGAGGAGTGAATCATACGCTAATTGTTACTACTGTAGTGATTGTTTCAACTGTGTCTTGTATAAACATTAATGCGCACATTTTTAAAATTTTATATTTGTTAATAAAAATATTGAAAAGTTGATTAATGCAATTTTTTTCTTGTTAACTTAGTGATGCTGTAGTTCTCCTGTTATGTCTCTCAACCAGATTAGGCCACTTATTTCTGTGTCGCCCAAAAAATTTAACCTAACTTAAAATAATTGCTCAGAACATGAGCTCACAAAGTAAATCTTTTATTGAAGATCTTGTGTTTAAAAATAATGCTTCCTTTATTATACAATGCTTACAAATGATGATGATTCATGAGTAATTTTATGCAAGGTTTATGCTAGGAACATGAGCTCTCTCTTTTGGAGCAACCATCCTGGATTGGTTATTGTTCCCATCGTCATGTGATTTCACGAGAAGATTCATTTTAGGCCCAGTTTTCCATAGAGATTCTTTATCATCAATAACTGCTGCTTCTATGGTGACAGAATGCAGACCTGCTACCGAAAAGCCCAATAAGAACTGCGTTTGAAAATAGTCATAATGTGGGGTAGCAGACTGTGATAGAGTCATAGTTGGACTGGTAGGTGTACTTTCAACAAATTGCTAAAAAGTAAAAAAAAAAATGACGTCATTATAACTGACATAGATGAGTGAACAATTAGTAATATCAAAGCAAATTAATTAAAATATCTTACTTTGTTTTCTTGTTGAGGTGTTCTGTTTTGTTGACTACTAACTGTGACAAGTATTTTGTCCACTTTTCTATATAGACCTGGTCTTGAGCCATGTTGCACTACCCCTTCAACTTTTACTGAAAGCTGAGAACTGCTCTGGATAAGAATTGGTTCTGAATTTTTTGGCTGAGGAGAAATAGCTAGCTGGAAATTAAAAAAGACAAATAATATAAGTTAACCCTCATATTTATAAACCTCTAATATACAAACACAGACTCTCGAATTTAAGAATATTTTTTGTGGTCCGAAACAGTAAAGCTGAGTGTCAACTGTAAAATAAAAATGTTAAAACAAGCTATTGGAAAGACACTTTAAAATCTTAATGTATCATATTGTATAAATATTTTTTAAGCTATGCTTTTTAAAATTTTATTGTACTAATAGAAGGTACACTGAAGTGACAAAAGTCATGGGATACCTCTTAATATCGTGTCGGCCCTCCTTTTGCCCGGCGAAGTGCAACAACTCGACGTGGCATGGACTCAACAAGTCATTGGAAGTCTTCTGCAGGAATATTGAGCCATGCTGTCTCGATAGACGTCCATAATTGTGAAAGCGTTGATGGGGCAGGATTTTGGGCACGAACAGACCTCTCGATGGTGTCCCATAAATGCTCAATGGGATTCATGTCGGGCGATCTAGGTGGCCAAATCATTCGTTGGAATTGTCCAGAATTTTCTTCAAACCAATTGCGAACAGTTGTGGCCCGGTGACATGGCGCATTGTCATCCATAAAAATCCCATCGTTGTTTGGGTACATGAAGTCCATGAATGGCTGCAAGTGATCTCCAAGTAGCTGCACATAAGCATTTCCAGTCAATGTTCGGTCCAGTCGCACTAGAGGACCAAGTCCATGCCATGAAAAAACAGCCCACACCATTACGGAGCCACCACCAGCTTGAACAGTGCCTTGCTGACAGTTTGGGTCCATGGCTTCGTGGGGTCTGCGCCACACTCGAACCCTACCATCGGCTCTTACCAGTTGAAATCGTGACTCATCGGACCAGGCCACGGTTTTCCATTCATCTAGGGACCAACCGATATGCTCACGTGCCCACGAGAGTCGCTGCAAGCGATGTCGTTCTGTCAGTAAAGGCACTCGAGTCGGTCTTCTGCTGGAATAGCCCAAGAAATCCAAATTTCTCCGCACAGTTCTAGCAGACACGTCCATTGTACGTCCCACATTGATTTCTACGGTGATTTGACGCAGTGTTGCTTGTCTGTTAGAATTTACGACTCTTTGCAGACGTCGCCGGTCTCGATCTTTAAGTGCAGGCGGTCGACCACTGCGCTGTCCATGGTGGGATGTTATGCCTGAAATTTCATACTCTCGGCACACTCTTGACACAGTGGATCTGGGAATGTTGAATTCTCTAACGATTTCCGAAATGGCATGACCCATGCGTCTAGCTCCAACTAACATTCCGCGTTCAAAGTCTGTTAATTCACGTCGTGCGGTCATCATCACGTTAAAACCTCTTCACATGAATAACTTAAACAGAAATGAAAGCTCTGTAAAAGCACTGCGCATTTATACCTGTTCTATGCGATGCTACTGCCATCTGAAAATTTGCATATTGCTATCCCATGACTTTTGTCACTTCAGTGTATATTTCTCAGCAAAAAAAAAAAACATTTTTTTTATAAACCATGCAAGCCTATAAATGCACAAATAAAGGTGAAAATTCTAATAAACAATTTATATGGACATAAAACTTAAATTCATAATTGTTTTGAAGAAGCTTCTTTTGAGAAGTGAAGAATAAAATGAATATATTTTTCTTTGGAGCTTTTGGAGTTAAAAATATGTTTCTATTAAAATGAATCTTATAAAGCAGACAAACAATAAATGTTCTGATTGATAAAACTAAACTTTTACAAACATATGCCAAACAGCTAATTACAGCATTCAAAGACAATTGACTCTTCTTTGGAATCAGTATGAAATAACTATGCCAGAACTGGAAGTAGTAACCTTTTCATAGATGCTAAGATTAAATGCACACTGGTAGCAAATTTAAAATCAACCTACCATTGAGAGAGACACAAATATGATGCAGTTCCACTGTAAAATGTAAAGGCAAAAGCCAAATAATTATCTTGAAGTTAACACCACATATCCAGAGTTAAGGCAGAACTACAAGCAAATACTCAACATCTATGCACAGTTTACTACCTCCAGCTCTGTTGAGGCTATTTCGGATTGATGATCCTATTTAAGGATGATTGTTTCATGCAGGGGCTGCGTATTCTAACCATTTGCAGACCTAGCGCATTCCTCGAGATCGGCAATCATTCTTTCATGTGGCACCACTATTGGAGAAGACCATTACCACTAGTATTTTGACACTCAGTTTCCCCACTAGATGGAGACACCTGGGCTCTATTCAATGTGAAAACAATTCGATGTCAAAAGGAATTTTTTTTGGCAAGAGATGTCAAACAAGTACTCAAGAGATTTTTTATATGCCACATAACATTCGGCATTGAAGTTGTTGATTTTCTGCATTTCGAAAATCCTCCAAATGGAGCCAGGTTTGATCCTGAGTCTTTGGGAGTGAGAGGCCAGTGTCTTACCCGCTACACCACTCAGTTGGTCCAATTAAGGATGAAACTGTAGTCTCAATGTAGTAATGAGCTGTTTGGTTTTGCTATTACTTTTGCCTTATAGTTTTACCCTGGTTATGCCGTTCAGCTGCAGAGCATTAGTTTTAAGCTTATACTTTTTCTTTCACATGTAAGTTAAATACATACTGATATGAAAGCTAAATTTTTAAAATCATTAACAACATTTTAAACAATTAGGTTCTCTGGAATAATCAATAAGTATAAATAAAATAAATACTTTGATGCTAGTGGATTGTAAAGCTTGGAAGAAAAATCTTGGTAAGCATAATGGAATCAAGAATATGTCATTACTAATCCTTAATAGGAAATCTGTTTCCTACATAGAAAGAAAGAAAAATTAATTTAATAACTGTTGCTATAATACAAAAAAAGAGGTTTTGAACTAAATTTAATATAATACAGTAAACCACCGATTATCTGCGGAATAGGGTGGCATGGTAACTGCAGATAAGCGCATATCACACATATCCAAAAAATAAGTAAAAATAATATTATAAAAATTAATAACACTCGCACATACATTTAATTTTTCCTGAAAACAATAGCGTTGAATGTAAGAAAATATCTTTAACTGCCAAAAAAACAATATCACACTCAAAATCACCTAAAAAAATGAAAACAGTGAAAGGCCCGAAGATAAAAATTGAGAGTTTTCTGTATTGTTGGTCCTTTTTGTGCGTTATAACAATGATTATTTCTATTGTATTTTTCAGCACAAAGGTATTTATTCAATTCTTAAAGAAGAAACTATTAATTCTCTCCTTTTTTTAATATCATTTACAAAGAAAAAGCTGCTAGAGACAAAGAATTACTGTTGTTTAAAATTCAAATCAACTGGTTTATTTTTTTGAAATTAGTTTTAATATGAAATAATAATGTATATATTTATTTTCAAATGAAACACAAAGATACATTATTAAGAGCAAGAATCTGAGAAACTATCACGCCTAGCATTATGAGGTGATTCATGGCATCTCAGATTTTTTCCAAAAATTTACCAACTGTTTATTATCTTATTGAAAGACCAAATCCAGAATGTTTTGTTCTAAAGTTTAGTTATTTAGTTCTTATGGATCCCTAAAGGTGAATGTGCGGCATCAAAAATTAAGCAGATTTTCAAGACATGAAAGTTGCTGTGAGCCAAAACTCTTACCAGGAACTGTTGAACTCCAATTTTCTTTTTGTATATAGAATACAGAAGGTTCAAACTTTACAAAATGAATGTTAAATTTGTGGTGAGTTGTTGCCGTAAGGTCAGTGAAGGCCCTCAAAACAAGACATTTTTGATGTTTTTGAGCATTTTTGAGGTCCAAAAACACTTGTACATTTCAGTTGTCACGGCAAAAGTAGTGTCGTTTGAAAGGCCAGTGTAAGCTCTTTAAAATAATGTATAAACAACCGAGGAAAGTTCAACGTGCTTTTAGTTGCGTAAGCCCGAAATATCGAAAATGTCATATTTTACCGATATTCAAAAGCTCATAACTTCCTCTGCTAACAACATATTGAAATATTTTTTTTGCCAATATCATACTCTATTCATTGTCTTAACAGAACAGGTGAGTCCTTTGAGGCGAAATGCTTAAATTTTTTTTACAAAAAATGTACAGGGTAAAAATAAACTTTTTGTAAAATATTTTAAGCATTTCCCCTCAAAGGACTCAACTGTTCTGTTAAGACAAAGAATAGAGTATGACATTGGCAAAAAAAATTATTTCAATATGTTGTTGGCAGAGGAAGTTATGATCGTTTGAATATCGGTAAAATATGACATTTTTCATATTTCGGCCTTACGCAACTAAAAGCACGTTGAACTTTCCTCGGTTGTTTATACATTATTTTAAAGTGCTTACACTCGCCTTTCAAATGACACTACTTTTGCCGTGACAACTGAAATGTACAAGCTGTTTTTGGACCTCAAAAATGCCTTGTTTTGAGGGCCTTCACTGACCTTACAGCAACAACTCACCACAAATTTAACATTCATTTTGTAAAGTCTGTATTCCATACATAAAACAAAATTGGAATTAAACAGTTCCTGGTAAGAGTTTTGGCTCACAGCAACTTCCATGTCTTGAAAATCCACTTAATTTTTGATGCTGCACCTTCACCTTTAGAGATCCATAAAAACTAAACAACTCAACAAACAAAACATTCTGGATTTGGTCTTTCAATAAGATAATAAACATTTGGTAATTTTTTGGAAAAAATCCGAGATGAATCACAGGCATGACACTCTCTCAGATTCTTGCTCTTAATATATTTACACCAACTTAATATGAATTTTTTTTTTAATTAAATAGTTAATTTTATGACTAAAAATGAGGAAAACAAATCAAAGGGCTGGATAAAATAATAAATTTGCAACAATGAACATTGTAAAACATTGTCAGAAAAACATGCATGAAAAATCCGAGAAAAGTTCTTCGGTTGACTTGGAAAAATTTCGTGATAAGTGACCCCCCCCCCCTAAAAGAACTCTGGTAATGCAGTGATTTTTCATTGATTATAAGTAGCCTCCTCCCCCCACATGAATGTTTTATGCAGGGTGCAGGGGGTTGAAGAATCAGGTTTAAACCAATCTCAAAATAACTTGTGATTATTTTTCGGTTTTCAAAGCTACTGAGTTAACTAGCCTTCCAATCCTTAAGGAAAGGCTTTTAAAAATGAATGGCAAGTTACAAAAATTAAAATTAAGAAGTTTTGAGGGCCCTTTAAAAGGAAAGTGAAAATTATTATTTTTAAGGGACTTTTTAAGGAGTGCATACAATCTCTCTCAGTGGCCAAACAGCCAAAAGGGGCCAAGGTCTACTGTGCTGTCTCAGTTTTTCTATGGGGGCTCTGGGGTTGCTAGGTTGACCTGCTGATTGGGTAGTCAGCCAAACCCAGAACAATCAGGGTTTAGTTCCCAGCATGCTTGGTACTCATTTCATCGACTTACTGAAGGAATAAATGGGTCGACCGTGCACAACTTTGGAATCAAACTTGGGTCTGTGGTGTGGAAGTGCTAAGCCCTACCACTGAGCCACTGGCGTTCAAGGAATGTACACACCCTGATTTTATTTTCCAGGAAAAGCAGTACCAGAACAGGGTACTGGTGTGTTGTGGCACCAACTTACCCCATATATTTATGCAAATTTAATTTTTTTTACTCTAAAAATTCAGAAACTAAAAGAACTTACTTGCTTCGACACAACTCTTTCGTCATAATTTACAGTGAAATCCCTGATGGCTGAAACAGCCTTGCGACAAGCTTCTCCCATTTGGTAATTTTCAAGAGATTGCTTTGAATATTCGATCGATAGAATATCTTCTTCCCCGGTGCTGAAACTATAATATACAGGATTGAATAGAAAATATAACATTGGTATTGATAAGCTTTTATTTTAATGATTGTAGGTTTATTCTATTGTTTAGATACAAGGAAACCTTAAACTGTTTATTGCATAAAAATAAGTTTGCTACCGATATTTATTCACATTAACCATTTCAGAGAATTCTGCGAGTTCTGCTTATTAGTAAGTCAATTCATTGTTTTCCATAAAGAGCTCTTTTATTCTGAGAGTACCCAGAGGAGACAGCCACAACACTTTGTGTTGTGGCTGTCTGCAGTCCGAGAGATAGAAAGGGGTTAGAGAAATGTATCCACACACATACATAGGTCCAGAAGAGAAAAAAGGGAGCACCCGCACGACACATTTTTCACACGCGTGTGAGCAGGGATTTTCTCTTTCACATGGAGTTCCTATACCTTTTCCAAAATTACGTATTTATTCCTAGTAAGGGACTTAAAATTGTCCTACTCTTTTTAAACAAATAAAAAAAGAAAGAAAAAAAAAGGGAAAAATCATTTACAGAAATTAATTTTTATAACGTTGATGATAACTATTGGTAAGTAAGAAATACTGCCATAGTTGAAACTATGAAACCTCAGTAAGTTGACATCCCTTTAACTAGACATTTTTTTGTAGTTCCATGGGGTGTCGAGTTAACGAGGTTCCAATGTATTGTCCATTTGTGATTCTCCATTAAACGTTTTATAGAATCTTATAGTACTCAACAATAAGTAAATACATTTTTGAAACAAGATTTAAGTAACAGCAAAAATACCTATTGCAAAAAGGTGATTGTGCCATGCTTATAAAACAAATTTTGTACACCAAAATGTAAAAAAAAAAAAAAAAATTGAATGAATAGCAAGAATATAAAAAGCATGAGTGAGTACTACACAGCTCAGTTTTTCCACATTTAAACATTAATGCCCAGTTACCCAATAAACATTGAACACAATAGCTAGTTATGTACAAAGTAAACTGAAAACTGATAAATTTTACATACCCCATTCCTTGATTGTGTTGAGACACTTTGTCTATTGCTTGAGCAATCAATAAACAACTCTGATGCAGTCTTTAGTTACATTAAGAATAACAATTAAAAAAGATACACAGTTTTTAAACGGGGAATTTTGTTGGGTTTAGACATTTCTATGACATGAGTCTTCTGAAATTTTGATAAAATTTTCCGAACTGACACATAATGAAGTTAAAAAAATTTGAATAAGTAAACCAGAGGAAAAACTAAAACATAATTTTGAATAATAGAAAAATATACAGAACAAAACAAAAAGGAAACAAAAAACAAATACATTAGGACAAACACTAAATTTCAGACAGAAAGCTAATGTTATGAAGGAAAAGGAGATATTTGAGATGAGGCGAGTCCCCTAATGATTTGTTCAAAAATGAATGCGAACAATTAAAAAATTCAAATGACTACAACTGAAAAGTGGGCAATTAGAGTTTGTGCCGTAAATAGGTGGGAATGTAAAAACTTTTTTTTTTCTATTTTTGCTCCAATGCAGAAAAGCTGGGTACTGTTGGGTTGTGCATGTAACATGTGCAAATGATTAATCAGCATTTGTCTATTCGTTCACCCAATTATTTAATTGATTTGTTGATTAATCAGCAGAAAAATTGCTTTTCAGGTAAAAAATACTGTTACCTAGAACAATAACTATATTAAATGAATTTATAACATCTATCAATAAGTTAGAACCCTAGATGTTGTGCCTCCATTTGATTCAAAATTTACAAATAATAGTGGAAGGTATGCGAAAAAAAAAAAAAAAAAAAAAAAAAAAAAAAAAAAAAAAAAAACCACGAATGGATAAAGAGATTGCAGCGAAAATTCAAAATGACACTGAAGTTTGAAAGGAAAAAGTGACCATATTTAAAAAAAAAAAAACTTAGGGACTAAAAATTTAAGGGATCAGTCAGTTTAAAAAAAAAAATGTTTCTCAAAATAAATAAATGAATAAATTAATACATAAAAATAAAAAAGATAATCTATTTTTTTGATTCAAGGAAATGAATTGCTTTAAGAGATTTATTTAAAGTATAATTACTACACATTATTGTCAAAGAAAGTAGAAACTACTACCAGAATTAGGAATCACATTATACTGAAGTTACAAAAACTTCAGTTGCGCAAAAATATTAGTTGCACAAAATTAGCATTAAAAAAACCATCCACAACTATTTTAAGCACTCCCAGAAAATTAAAAATTTTACTGTTAAGTTTTGGTTCTTGCTACAAAAAATTCTATTATGTTCTATTATGCTAATCACAAAGCAATGCATATTTTTAGTTTAAAAAAAAATAAAAAAATAATATTCAGTATGAAGGATACAATTGTATATTTGTTAGTGTTTTTGGATCAGCATCAAATACAGACTGATAGAGAGCACCATACTGGTCAGCAAGACTTTTAAAATCTTTGGCACATTTTCTTATCTGTACAGAAGAAATAAACAAATAATCAACTAACCATGGTTCAAACACCAGTTTTATTACAGAAGTGGGATCATCAAATTCTAAGAATCTTCCAGTATATTCTTGTATTTATTAAATTATCGTGTATCTGATACTCCACTTGGCAGTTTTCAATGCGATTGCTATACTTATTAGTATCCAAAATTTAAACTGACAACACTCTAGTTTTACTCAGACGTATGTCTTATTTTTAACATAATCCAGATTATTTTATGTACAAAAATTTTAAAATTGATTTTCAAACTTATATATGCAATATATTTAAATATTTATTCATACAAGAACTAGCTTTTTTGTAAAGGTTAAACCAGAAGCCCATCGAGGCTGCAGGCTCCCCTCTTCTGGGCTAAGGCAGACCAAGTTGCCGATTGAATCAACCAAATCATATTTTTATTCATGACAATTGCATGATAAGTGATACACAAGTACAGCTTAGCAGAGTTGTAGCTAGTCAGACAAATTATTCATCATTTAATGAAGAGATTAATTCTGTCAATAAGCGGACTAACAATGCATTTCACACACAAAAGATCTACTTTTATAACTTCAGATTTTTCATAAAATTAGTAATTTCTCTGGCTTTTTGGACCAAAATACCCTTACAATTTTTGGTTCTCCCTGACCCTTGGAAACTCTGATCCGTCTATTTTAAGAGAAATACCTGCATGACTACTCGTCCACACTTCTGCAGCCCATCTCCGTATAGCAGCAGCAACTGATGCTGCATAACTTCTCATATTTTTCATAAAATTAGTAATTTCTCTGGTTTTTTGGATCAAAATACCATGGCAATTCCCGGTTTTCCCTGACCCCTGGAAACTCTGATCCGTCTATTTTAAGAGAAATACCTGCATGACTACTCGTCCACACTTCTGCAGCTCATCTCGTGTAGCAGCAGCAACTGATCCCGCTATGGCCGGTGGTGGTGAAGTCTTCACACAAGAACATGCTAGTTGGAGTTGCAGTTGTGCTCTCAAGACTTCACACCGCAACCTCAGATATTCACATTGAAAAAGCAATGAATGGTGAGGTGTAGTAGCTGCCTGTAAAAACACATAAAAAAAAACCTTTTTAAAAAAAGCTAAAAATTGAATGATTGTAGAAGAATATTTTCCCTAAAAGTTTTATAAATGACCAGCAAATAGTAAATAAACTCAATTGTGAAACAGGAACTGCTATAATAGGTATATTGTAAAGAACAGTCGAATGAAACAAAACTGAAACCCTGTTAAGCACACAGTTTAATTTTACACTCATGATTTTTCATTAAAAAAGCTAAGCAGTAATTTTTAAATTATTCTTCCAAGGTTTAATAATTTATTGTTTTTAGTTTTAACAAAGGTGATAACAGACATAATGAACAATTTGTTTTTCTGCTTTTATCAGTATGCTAAAACTAAAGTTAGATAGAATTTATAAATTAAAAACTGAGGAAAAACAATTATAGGAGACATTGCGTTTTCTTCAAAAAATGTGATATTTATTCAGGGTAGACTTTTGTATTTGTATATTCGCTAGCTGTATAATTTTGACCATTCATAAACAGGGAAAGCTTTAAGAAACACTTTTGACTTTCTAAATTAACTTACTTTTAAAGCAGCAATAGCTTTCATATAATGAGTAACTGATCGTGAAACACAATCGACTATGTCTTGTGAACTTCTTGTTGTTTTAGATATTAAATAACTCTCAGCTTGACTCATTTCACAAAGACTAACGAGCCAAAAATACAGGTGTTCAGAACTCACCTGTAAAAAACAAAAACTTTTTAGTACTACAGCAGTTAACAATGAAAAGAATTAACACTTTGAAAGTTATCATTAGAGATTAATTATTAAACAAATAACAGCTATTTAAATTTCTTAACTCTAAAGTAAAAACATATTTTATCATGCAAATGTGGGGAAAAGCTCGGTGGCTTTCGTGCTTCCGCGTCACAGATCAGAGTTGGATTCACAGAGTGGACACGGTTGTGACTCAGCCTCTCATTTCTTCAGTGGGACAATAAAATGAGTATCAAGTGTTCTTGGACACTAAACCTTTGGGGTTACGTGTTCGGTTAACCACCAAACCAAAACATCTTCCTAGCACCCCAGAGCCCTCGGTCTTGTAAACTGAGATGGACACAAAAAGCCCTGGTCCTCATAGACAGTTGAGTTTAGTTTAAATGTGGCAAAAAATCAAATTTAAAGTAGAATACCATTCACACAAAGATTGAAATCATTCTTTTATTTGTGATGTTGTTTTTAAAAATTTTATTTTATTCAACAACCTTAATATTTTGTATGATCTTTACAGTGATTCTAAAAACTGCATGAAAGAAAATCTTCATTCAATTCATGTAAAAATCTGTTAAAAAGCAATTGCTTTTCAAAATTCATTTATTCCTTCAAAGGCTGCCACACTCTCTTTAATAACTTACTCAGGTAATTATTTAAAACTTTCAGTCTATTCAGTGTTCAATTCATGTTTCAATATCTAAATAGATATTCTAACATTAATGTACTAAAGGATGGTTTTAACTAAAGTTTAGGCTTCATCAGTGAAGTGCTGTACAAACCTACAGTATGCAGCATTTTTCAATGAACAACAAATACAATTTTTTTAAAAAGATGCTACTGTTGTCCCCGCTCAATTGGGTAATGGATTAACAAATACCCGGCTTATACGAATAAAATATCTCAGAACCGATGCCATAGACGTAATGTTAAAGATACTCGCTTAATCGAATACCCCGTTTAAACGAATAATATTTCTTGGAGCCAACAATATTCGTTTAAGCGGGGCTGACAGTATTTGGGTTTTTCATTTGCTAAGTATCAGCAACTTTTTACAATATGTTCACAACTTTTGTGGAGAGGGATAAAATGCTGTTAAGAATTGTTATTAATGATCATTTATGACAACCAAGTGAATAAACAATTATAAATGCGGTCACTACACTGTTCCAGATCGGCTAATAACAGAAGTCTGCTATAAGTTGCAATACTTACTCTATCACACAGATAAGAAAATATTTTAATGGCGAACTGATGATGCCCATATCTGGTTGCCTGACGACCTATCCTGTAAGACGACCAAAAATCTACACAGTTAATGGCATTCATAATTGTAAAGTCATCTTGCAACAACCATGGCTTATCCACACTTGTTTGGAACAGTAGCGTGCACACCATACCCTAAAACAATATGAAACATGAAAAATTCTTCTGTAAATCTGCAGAAATATGAAGAAAAAAAAAAGCTAATCATTTTTTTTTTTACGTACAATAGCTTTAACTGTTTGTGCTGTGATTTGAGGCTGTGATGTGAACTCTTTGAGCTTCTGTATAAGTTCTGTTTGCCAACAGACAACAGCACCTGCACTTTTATTACCCAGTGCACAAAGAGCAGTGCATAAGGGCACTACACACCGATCTGAAAAGGAAACGAGAATAGTGACAAAAGAATAAAATACAAGAAAACAATGTGATATACAAAAGTAGAGCCTTAGCAACATCTTAACTTACAGTACTTTTTTATGATTTCCACTCAAAAGGGGGGGGGGGGGAAGATGACAATTTAAAATTTCTGATGCAAATAGTTATTGAGATATTATTTTTTATACACTTTTGAGCAACAATTTAAAAGTAAAACAATGTTTCTTTTCCAAAAAAAAAAAAAAAAGTAATTTTATTACTGACTTAATTGAGTTTAAGTGTTTGTAAAAAGTATTATGAAAAAATTCATCTTACTTTATACACATTTTGTAAAAATTAATCTTACTTTGTATGCATTGTATAAAAATTTCAATTAAAAAGGCTAGGGGTATTATTTCAAAGCAGTTCAGTTTTACACTTCTTTTTCTGAACAACCTTGACAATTTGAATTGATGAAATTATTATGTAAAAGGACTACAAGATTTGTATAATAATTATGTTTCCTTTTTGCATAAACAATATTGCAAATCCTTTTATCAACAGCTATAGCCTACTGAAAACAAATGCTTTGTCAATGTCAATATTGATATAAAGAAAAATAGGCTCCTTTAGCTCTGAATGAAAACCTTGCCATGTTTTAAAAACAAAAGTATGCTTTTTATATTTTATACGTTTTGAAAATCAAGATACAAAAAACTCCCGATTATTTGATTATTTGCGAAGCACAGCAATCGCGGATAAGCGAATTCCGCAGATAGTCGGCAAAATAAATAAATAAAACGATGCTAGTGAATGCAATGGAGTAAATAAATCAATAACAGTTGCACACATTTAAACTACAGCTAAAAATGATCTGTATATAAAAAATGTGTAAAAAACTAACAAAGATTGTTCATTATTGAAATGGATTACTTACATGCTGAAATATATAGGAGAGGGATGTTTTTGAAACAAAACTGGTCTGTTTATGAGCATATGTAGTGTAGATCTAAAAATTAGTTAATAGAGTAGATATAAAGTAGAAACTACTGTTGATCTAAAAATTAGGTCAATTAGTCGGGTTGTGACCTTGGAAGATTTGATATTATTAGAAGGGATGGGAAGAAAGAAACATGAATCTCAAGAAATATATTTTTCACTTGTTGAACCAAAATGGATGTATTTATCTACATTCAGTCATGCATTGTCGAAAGACCACAAATAATCAGGAGTTTGCTGTGTTAAAATAATATACTTACATTTGAAACAGAAACATCAATTACTTCAAAAATTACTTTTGAATCATTATTTTCAAAGTTAGGTATTATGAAAGTTACAATTAAAATGCATATTTCTAACTAAGAAACTTTCAAGATGTGAAAAATATATACCAGATGTTTTTCCGATCAATGAACCAATAGCATCCACAAACTGAATACACATATCAGGCGAAACTTCACATATGTTTACAGCACATTGAAAACATTGCTGCGAAAGAAACAAAAGTTGGAACTTTAAAAACATATATGTTATTATAAAATTGATGCAAGGAAAATTTTCTTTTCTATTGATTAGACTTCTGTGTATTAGACACATGATTTTTCCTATACAAAACTACTAATAAAAGATTTAGCAGTTGGATAATTAGTACGCAAAATTGGAAAGACTAGAAGAATAGGAGAAATTATACATGTAATGTATTATTTGTTGATTTTTATTCTTTATTTTAATTCAAGAGCTAAGCTACATGTGCATTGCGCAACTATATTTTTAGGGGCTTAAATGGAACAAATTTCAAATTATACATTTATTTTATATGTATTTGTTTGTAATTTCAACTTCATGAACACATCTTGGTAAAATACAGAATGTTGTATACATAAACAATTATCAGCACTTGCACAAAGTTTTCTTTATATACATTGAACTCTTATTTTTAGTTTTCTATTCATTGATAGCAGGTACAGGTACATGAATATGTAATAAATAACGGAAGAAAAACTCAGCAATATCTTTAAGGGATAAAACTTTTGCCAACATTAATTAAATAGGTCATTTGTGACAACAACATTTTACCTCAAAAAACTAAGGATTTTGATTTAATACTATAGATATGACTGTATTTATCCTATAATATTCAAGTAAAAATTTCAATTTCCGAAATATGATGTTGCTGCAATGTTCAACTAAATGGATTGATAAAACAAAAAAAAAAAAAAAAAAAAAAAAAAAGAAAGAAAACGATTCAAGCAATTAAAAAAGAGGTTCATGCTTATTACAGGGGTGATTGTACTCCGGTATTTTGTCGGATATCCGGTATTTTCATGTTTGAAAATACCGGAAATAAAATGTTTTTAATTATGCTTTTATCTTCCCACCTTCTGTATTTTTTTTTTTGGTTTTTCGAATTTTCAGCGATTAAACCGATAATTATTTATAATATTCATCACATAGAAATGTTAAGATGCCATTCTAATTTTTTTTAACTTAAATAAATTATTTTATTTGCATTCTTTTTTATTTTGATGCCTTCATTTTAAAAAATGCAATCGATTTGCATTCAATATAAGAATTGAATTTTTCTCATTTTTGATGCTTATTACCCTTATTTAGGAGATAAATAAATGAAATATCTTTTTATTTATGTTAAAAAATCATACATTTAAAAATTTCGAGCAAAATTCTGTGTTGTTTGTGAAAATCAAAAAGTTAAAATTTGCTCTTATTTAATTTTATTTTTGCTTCAATTATGTGGATAGTAAAAATAATATGTTTATCGCAGAGCTTTTAATAATAAATCTGAAGTAAGTTTATTTGAATTCATTTATATGCCATTTCCATACTTTTAACGCCTTAATTTTGAAAATTGCGATCTCTTTACATCCGTGATGAGAATCTGATATTTCTCATTTTTGATGCTTGCTATTCCTTGCTGAAAGGCAAACAAATAACATTTCTAACAATTTTAATTAAATCATTAAAATAAAAGTTAAAAAAAAAAATTCCATGCTCTTTAAAAGTGTCAAATGTTAAAAACTTATATGCTGAATCTCGGTCTGAATTTTATTTTTGTTTAAACCATTTAAGTTTTTTAACATATACATAACATCTTTAAATAGTATTTCCCTTCAGTATTAATAAATATGAAATCTTTAACTCACGTCATATAGATTTATAGGTATTGCATCTAGATAAATTCTTTTCCATATTTTCAGTAACAAATGCAACTTTCATTACTTTATAAATATTTTGGCACAACAAACAGTAATTCTAATTTCAGTAAACCTTAAAATATTTTTTTTAGATAATTTGTACAACACCATCGCAAAAGTTACTTTATTACTCATTTACAATTTAATTAAATGCATGCACAATATTTTGATAAAAAACTATTTGAAACTATTCGAATATACCATATCTGTCTTGTTTGTTAATGAAAGGCAATTAATTACACTGTTCGACAAAAAAAAACCTTGGAAATGCTTCTGGTATTTTGAAGGCTGATTCTTATGTAAAATGACCCCCTGAATCCGAATATGACCCCCGTTTTCCCCCATCACGTCCCAATTTTTTTTAAAACGCCCTCTTTTTTTTCATTTTTCCTTAGTTTCAGGGCTATTATTTTTTTTTTTTGGAGGGGAAAGGAGCCTTATATTCACCAATAAATTTTTTTGGATGTCAAGAGAGACTCAAAGTTTAAAATCATGAGCACCGAGAAAAAACTGGGGAACTTGGGGGGGCGTGGCCCCCCAAGATATTTGAAAAATCACCAAAAACGATCTTTTTATTCTAGTTTCTTTAAAAAGACCTTTAAAACATTTTTTTCGGTGCAGAACCAGAGTATAGGATCCGCTCCTATGGCTCCTGGGTCAGAAAAAATTTTCACGCTGTAAAATTAAAAAAAAAAAATAAAATAATGCTTTAAAAATCGCACTTTGCACTCGAGTTTTAAAGCAGGTCTTCAGCCAAAAAAAACAAAATTGTGGCTGATTCTTATGTCAAATGACCCCCTATTTCCAAATATGACCTCAGTTTCCCCCCTCCACCCCCTCTTTCCAGAGAGCCCCCCCCCCCCAATTCAGAGTCATTTTACTAATTCGGAGGGGAAAAGTACATTGCGTAACCCGTTAACATAATTCTAAAAGGCAACAGAGGTTCAAAGTTCAAAATCATGTACATGTGTACCAAAAATATAAACTAGGGCGGTATACCTCCCCCCTCCCCCCCCCCAAAAAAAAGAAAAGAAAATTCAATACTCTGATTTTTCACAAAAAAAAAAAAAAAAAGGTTTAAAACGTCTCTTAGAAAAACAAGAAAAGAAGATTTTTTTTTTGGGGGGGGGGGGGGTACACCGCCATAGTTTATATTTTTGGTACACATGTACATGATTTTGAACTTTGAACCTCTGTTGCCTTTTAGAATTATGTTAACGGGTTTACGTAATGTACTTTTCCCCTCCGAATTAGTAAAATGACTCTGAATTGGGGGGGGGGGGGACTCTCTGGAAAGAGGGGGTGGAGGGGGGAAACTGAGGTCATATTTGGAAATAGGGGTCATTTGACATAAGAATCAGCCACAATTTTGTTTTTTTTTTTGGCTGAAGACCTGCTTTAAAACTCGAGTGCAAAGTACGATTTTTAAAGCATTATTTTATTTTTTTTTTAAATTTTACAGCGTGAAAATTTTTTCTGACCCAGGAGCCATAGGAGCGGATCCTATACTCTGGTTCTGCACCGAAAAAAATGTTTTAAAGGTCTTTTTAAAGAAACTAGAATAAAAAGATCGTTTTTGGTGATTTTTCAAATATCTTAGGGGGCCACGCCCCCCCCAAGTTCCCCAATTTTTTCTCGGTGCTCATGATTTTAAACTTTGAGTCTCTCTTGACATCCAAAAAAATTTATTGGTGAATATAAGGCTCTTTTCCCCTCCAAAAAAAATATAATAGCCCTGAAACTAAGGAAAAATGAAAAAAAAAAGGGGGGCGTTTTAAAAAAAATTGGGACGTGATGTGGGAAAACGGGGGTCATATTCGGATTCAGGGGGTCATTTTACATAAGAATCAGCCTTCAAAATACCAGAAGCATTTTCAAGGTTTTTTTTTGTCGAACAGTGTTATTAAATGTGTATAATTATAAAATTAGGTGTGTTCAAATAATAGGGGCATAGGGTTTTTAAAAGAACGCCCCCCCCCCACACACACAAACTCAGATTTTCTCTTTAAAACTTTCAGGTATTTTTTCATGAACTCACAATCAGCCCTGTTATTATATGCCTTCAAATATACTACTACAATCACAGAAAGTTGTTTTCATGTGCAAAAGATTTTTCTGGTCTTAGAAAATTTAAGTAAACAAAAACACATTCAAAAGAAAAAAAGTATAAAAACAATTCTTACAATTAAGGATTTTAAATTGTCATCTGAAATCTCGTCAGTAGTGCAGATCACCAAAAGCAAAGTCTCAATTGCACTAGACACTTCTTGCATCAAATCGATGCCTTGAACCACTACATCTTCTACAAAAATCCCAAACAAAAAAACATTTGTTAAACATACTTAACAGCTATAAGATCGTTTTCAAAACAATTTAAATACTAAATAATAAGTAAAACAGCAACTAAGTTTGAAATATTTTTATAACTTGCATATACACAGAAGGCGATACAAAAGTGACACACTTATGGTAAGACAGGTAGAATTTCACTTGTACAACAATGACAAAAATTTTTAACAGCACACAATTCGAATCCAGTATATTTTTCTGTTCTTTGAATCTTACATTTTACTTGAAAAGCTATTTAACAAGATCCTTAGTTGTGCGTTAAAAAATAGAAAAGAAAAAACAGCAGTAAAAGCTTTTTGTCTTCAATTTTACTTTCAAATTCAATTGATTTTAAGAGCAATTTCATTGGTTGCATTATTTAACTGCAGCATACTTTTAGTTTAAAACTGAATTAACAATAATTTTAAAATAATTAGAAATATAAATAGTTTTACAAAAGTTTTTTTTTTTTTTTTTGGCAAGAAGTGAATTTGAATAAATTTGTCTTAAAAATTTCTTAGCTAAAAATTAGACAACCTATACACAATTGTTGTGCATAAAAACCAAGATGTGAAATTATGGGGTTTAAACCTCATTAGTAGAGAAATGAATACATATGAGTAACAATAAATCAATATACAATTCAATAACAATGCCACAATAAATAAGTCACCTTGAAATACATGAATGGCTATTTGAGTCAGTAATTCTACAGAAATTGCAGCCAACTTCACATTGTCATGGAAAATACTCTCTTGGCAAAGCTGAAGCACTTTGCCATCTAAAAATAGGGAATAAATATGTATATATTAAAATATCATACTTAACAACTTTAGTTGCAATGTATTTTCAAGAATGTCATTTGCCAATGTTAATTAATATTTAAGATAAAAAATTAAATCTCTAAGTAATGCATCAATTCAAGTTACAAATTCTAAGAGCTTTTTTATTTTATTTTATTTTTTTAACTTGTGAAATATCAATAAACATAGGTATTTAATATGAAAAATACAAATTGAAATATAAAGTAATGATGGTGTTATTAATATATTTTTAAATACAGCTCTTTTCCTATGCATTACACAGCATAAATATAAAATCATACAGTTGTTGGATATATTTTTTTTAAAATCCTGGATGCTTTAAGAATACAGCAAAATTAAAAACAAAATAAATGAATAAATAAAAAAAAAATAATCACTTAACTGAGAAATATACTTTAAAATTAAAATCAATATTTTAAAGCAGTGGTTCTCAACGGGGGCGATACCGCCCCCCGGTGGGCGGTGGAACGATGTTGAGGGGCGGTGAGCCTCTTTTGGGCGGTAGGGGGGCGGTGGACATATTTTGGGCGTTAAGGGGGCGGTGGGTATATTTTAAAATGTGTTTGAGAGAATATGTTTTGGGCTGAGGCGATAGGAAAGCAATTTCCCATAGATTGGTAAGGATAGCTTTAAAAAAAAATTGGGGTTATCTCCCGAACCCTGATTCTTCTCCTAGTGTCCTCAAATTTAGCCAAAATTTGCAATAGCACTTAAATTAAAAAAAAAGTTTTTGGAGGTGGGTCTCCACTTTCATAGCATAACTATCTGAAATAGCTCTAAAATTGTGTTTTACTGATGTGCATTTAAAAATTGCTCAAGGAAGAGTCCTCAACTCCTCATTCCTTCCTGCTCCTCTAACTTTTATAGATAAAAAATAGCTTAGAATTGCGTATTGTAAACTTCACTTTTAAAAGACTTCCGGGGTGAGGATCCAGAACCACCCACCTCTTTCAGTAGCATAACCACACATAGCTTTAAAATTTTGCTTTTACACATTTCTGTAGAAGAGCTATGGAAACCATCATTTTAAAAGAAAATCTAATGTTTTTTGCAAAAAATGATTACGGGAGGGAATCTCGAACTACCCGCCAACTCTTTTCTCAATCCTAACTAAAAAGAGCATAGAATTGCGTTTTTAGGAAGTCGGTTTCTAAAAAATTCTAGAAGAGAACCACCAGACTTGACCGACTTTTGTATTGTAAGAGCATCGCCGTAACAATACTAAAGGTAGTTCATAGTTGCGTTTTTCAGAGTACAATGTGAAAAAATTTCCGGAGAAAACTCCCGAACCTTTACCATTCCCTCAACTTCAACAAAAATAATTTAAATTCAGGTTTTTAAGACTTCAATTTCAGAGAACACCAGAAGTAGCTTTGACCCCCTAATATGGCTAAAATTAGCCTTTAAAATAACTTTCAATTTTCAATTTTCAAAAATTTCATGGAGTTTTCTCCCTTGTTATGTCATATAAACTTGCCTAAAATTGTATCAAGTTTAAATGCTTCACCATGGTGGAGTCTGAATCTAACTCTTAGCACCACAAAACCTAAGATTCAAGGAACTGCCTTTTTTAAAAACTCCATTTTCAAAACAAGCGTGGTCTTACTGTGATGTCTCCAAAGGCATACTATAATTACGTTATTGGGACTTTTAACTTTTGGTATTTAATCTTACCTTCAAAGCCATAAAATACTCAAAGGAATTTCTCTGAATTGAACTTATCTTGAATTTTTAAATTTTACTTATTTCATTTTCCCTTCCAAGTTAAACTTAATTTATAATCTTTAAGGATGACATGCACTTGTGATAGTTTCAAGTCTTCGTCCCGCCTGGAAAAAATCGAAAGCCAGGCTTTTTTATTGCCATAAATGAGGGATGCGTATTGCATAGTTACAAATAAATAAGCACAACACGGCTTGGGATCGGACTGTTTGGGGAACAATTTGAACGCAGAGCATTTTTGAAAGTATATTGGTTTTCAAAAAAAAATGTTGGAAACCACACATTTTTATTTTAAACCTTTTTGTTCTTATTTACGTTCCAAATAATCATTTAATGGAGCTATTCAAGCCATTTGGTTGATACTTTGACACGGCTTTTCAGACACATTTTTTAGAACAGCATTAACTGCTTTAAAAAAATAAATGAATCTTAGGCTTGAAAAGTTTTTTTTTTTAACTCCACAGTCATTTTTCAACTATCTATTTGGGCAAAATTATAGAGTTAAACCGGACAGGAAAACTGCTTTTCCTCTCCCCTTTTTTCGTTTCACGCCCTTCTGCAAAGGGGGCGTTGGAAACATTTTCAGTCTTAAAGGGGGCGGTAGCTAAAAAAAGGTTGAGAACCACTGTTTTAAAGTACTGAATCTATATCAGTTTCCCTAAGTCCAAACCTCTACGGACCCCCTATTTAAACGAAATGACTTTGCCCCCCCCCCCACCTCCAGCAAAAAAGACAAAATTGATTTTATACCTTTTTTCTAATATGTTTTACATTATTTTTTCTACATGTATTGATTCCTTCATAATTTTCACTTCTTTTTTGGCACTCCTAATAGATAATAATCATAACTTTCATATAGAAAAAAGGTGTTCAAAAAAAAAAAAAAAAAACCATCAGAAATGATAAAAAGTTAAAACATAAGTGACTAAAATAAGTGTCAACTTCAAAAGTTCCTGTCTGGCTAGACCTTAACACCCAGACCCTCAGCTAAACCATAAGCAGAACAAGTGAAGCAAACTTACCAGAAGACAAGTCAAATTTATCCACTGCAACTGAGTGAGATAAGGCAACCATAACAGAAAATATTTCACATTTCAGAGTGATATAAGGTGTTTCAATTGTATAGTCGACCAGTTCCTAGGTATAAAAATACCAATAATCAACTCACACACATCTCAAAATCATAATAACACCGAAATAGAATCGTTTTTTTGACATGCATTAAAAAAATAAAACTGATGATAATAATCACTTGCGTAGCCAGGGGGCCCAGCGCCCGTGGCGAACTTGAAATTTTGCGCCCCCCCTCCCTTGATTTATTTATCTGAAAAATTTGCAGATTGCAACCTTTTTTTCCCTTTTTTCTTTCTTTCAGCATTTTTAACATTTTTCAGTGTTTCCCATGTTATATATGAATGGTATGTCTACTTGTTCATTATTGAGTAAAAGTCAAGTTTTATTTTTACAAGTTTTTTGTTCAATTTGAGAATTTTTGTCTTTCTAACAATCTTAGTTAGGGGCGTTCTTTCTTTTCCCCATCATTTCACATAAATTCAAAAAGCAATTTTTTTTAAATTTTAAATGCAGCCTGTACAAAAATGGGCCAACAATAGGGAAAAATTGACGGGTACCACAACGACGGTGCTCGAATTGAGAATGATAAAAAAGAAAACAAATCAGCACGTATATTTGTGTACCGTTTTAAAAAAATGGCTCACCCCAGTGAAGTAGCGAAGAGTACTCCCATCTTCCCTCAACATTCATTTGACGTTTCCTTGTTCAGTACCACATGAGAAACAATAGCTATTTTTATTTATTGGGACAATAGAAAGGGCACAAAACGTTTTGCACTGGCGTGATTACAAATTGAGCTCAATCTCTCCCAATAATACTAAAACGGTAATGAGTATAAAGAACAAAGTAGTGCTATAGATCGTTTAGAAGTCAGAGCACTTCATTAAAGTACACATAAAATAGAAATATTTCCAAAGTACGAGATCGAAACACACTAAAAAAAAATTTATCTTTTTTTTTTGAACCTTCTAACATTTCTATACTGAACCATCAAAGCACAAACAGCGTTTGAAAACGATACTCGTTCAAAATCGCGTTGTTGTACTTGTGTTACTCATTTTTCGAATCTTCATTTAATGTAGGCTTTTGGTACAAATTTTTAAAATCGCGAAATCTGCAATAGTCGTTTTTTAGAAACCTCCCCCTCCCGTTTTTGAGAAATACATATTATTCTCTCACTAGTTTTCGCCACAGAAAAATTGTTACCAACAGAGAAGTTATTTTCTGTCATCATACAATTGAATTCCAAAAATGTGTATCCGAAATGTTTTCAACAAAAGCTCGCCGATTTTTAAAATCGTAGAACGTTATTTCTGAAGTATATTATGTAATTGATAAGTTGAAGTGATATCGTGAAAAAAACGGCTGGAAAGAAGCGGAGAGAAAAGGTTTGTTTCTATTTTTTTTAGGTGGATAAGACCCACCAATTTCAGATTAGCCTATTATAGATTCCAGACCCCTTAAAACCAAACTCTATCCTGCCAATTAGATTTAAGCTAACATCAGTGTATCCAACCAAAATCTACCAAAGCAAAGTTGCACATTTGTATGGTTTGTCTTGTAACGTGGGGGCGCAATTTGAGCTTCTCGGAGTGTCTATCAAATTTTAATTTTTTAGTCTGTTTGGACTTGACAAAAAAAATTTTTTTTTTAATCGGTCAAAATGCCGTCCCCCTGGCTGCTGCGCCCGTGGCAAGCGCCACTCCTGCCAACCCCTAGCTACGCCACTGATAATAATAAAACTACTAGACATACAAATGCTACGAATGGAAAGGTGACTTACATTAACATTGTCTGTACTCCACAAATGAGCACCTCCTTTGGCTAGCTTTTTCATATCCCTCAAGGCATTCATCTTGACACATGTGCGACCATCTTCTTTCAAGTAAGATATTAATAAATTCACCTATTATAAAGATGGGATATTGACTATCAATGATGTTAGATATGCACAAAATCAATTATTTTTAATGCATTCACAATAGAATATTTTAGTACAACTGTAGACAGAAACATCGATTTCGCATAAGATGATGAATACAGATTCAATAAAGATGTTATACATTTTAATTACTATTAAAAAAACAGGGAAAAAGGCTTGAAACACATACAGTCAGTTTGTAAAGTTTAGATGTAACTCATTCTAATAAGCATTACAAAGCATTACTTACATGTTATATAAACCAGCCATTAACAAGGCAGATAAAACCTTTAATTTTAACGTCAAGAAGAAAAATATTTTGAAAGAAATTGATATTGTCCAAACTAAATTTTATCTATCATAGGTTTAAGCTTTTAAGCCACGCTAAAAATTGTTAGAACGTACAAAAAAAAAAAAAAAAAAAAAAGCACAAAATAAAACATAGAAAAGTACAACAACAATGAAATAAAATAATTTATAATGAAAGGTTTTTGACTTATGACCTTGTATATGCATGATAATCAATCTTGATGTCAAAATTAAGGTACTTAAGTTTTTTGGAAGTGGTTTAAGTTTCTGATAAGTTATTAAGTGAGCAAGTCATAAAAAATGACTTTTCAGACTTTATTAATGGTATAACTATAAGAGGTACACCAGGGTGTCCTAAAAAAACCGAAAGTCGGAATATTGTAACGCATACCCTCTTATTTTTTTCCTTTTACATCAAAACAATTGTAAAAAAAGTTTCATGCAATTTGAACAACAGTAACCCGTGCCGACTTGAGTCCGAAAGTGCGAACTAGCCCTGTTTCACCAGGCCAAATCCAAAAAAACTTTTTTCGGAAATTCAAAATTTCATGTTGATAAAACGCATCCCCTAGATCCCAACATGTCCCAAAAAATCATTCATCCAAATTAAAAAATATTTAGGTACCCCAAACGAGGCTTAAAATTCACAATTTTCTTCAAAAAGTAGCTTTTTTTCTATGTATTTTGTAAACAACGAAAGATAAATTTTAAGAAATTATCAAGATGAAAAATTTGAAGCATAAAGTACATAATTAGAGCCAAATATTAGATTTTTTCTCTCATTTTACATTTACACTTTGCCCGCGTGCACTTGACAAATTACATTGAACATTAAAAATAAAAAAATGCCTAATTTTAACTAAATAAGGACTGAACTGGATATCAGTAGTTCTCAATTAATAGTTTGGATGATAATTACAAAAATCTTATCCTTTTATAATAACAAGAAATATTTTTGAAAAACCACGAATATTACAATAAAGGTATCAAATTTTTAAAATGGCTTGTATAATTTTTTCGTTGATCTTTGGAGCTACTTATTTTTTGACAGGAATTAACTATCTGTTTAGGAACTTAGTTAAAATATTGCTAGATATGTTACATTGCAAGCTGGGAAAATATTTCACCATTATACTTTGCCACACATTCCCCTACTACATTTTTTTATTATTTATCTGCAAATGCTGTTTTGAAAGTTTGTTCTTCTGTGACTTGGGGACTTGATATTTTCTTTAAGTGTATCTGCAATTCAAAATTCACAAATGATGCAATAAATAAATGGAAAAAATCTAATATTTAGAGAAATATATAAATTTTATGCCTCGTACTGAGAACCTAATTTCTTTATAAAAATTGAATAAATGTTTTTTTGTTTAATATCAATATGATTGTCGAAAATGTTTATTGTGATTTCAAAAATTACAAATTATGCCGACTTGTGCTTGAAAGTGTAAACTAGTATTTGTGTACTGAGCCGAATCGAAAAAAATGGGGAGAGGAAGTAACTAATTGTTTAGTTAGTTACTGTCTCATATCGCGCATTTGTTACCTGTTACTTTATTATTGTCCAGAGAAAACAATTGATAAGTTCATATCATTTAAAAGACAGCCTTTGCTTACCAGGCCCAAAATTGATGATAGTTTTCTCAATGAGAGTCCTTCACTGTGGGCGAATAACACTTAATTCCTTGAAGGAAAAAGGATGGTCTCAGTGTTTAGACCAGTAAATGATACAGCTGAAAGAGCTGTAAAAATGATGCAGGACTGTCATGGTTTGCTAACAATTGATGAGGAGCAAAAACAATTTTTGTTGTATTGCGTCCAAGAGTACCAAAATATATACTCTGACTGCAATAAACAAACATTAAAATGATAGTATGTTTAATAATATTTATTGTACTGTAATATTGTAGTAAATATATATGTTGTAAATAAATCGTTGTCATAGGGTTTTTTTTTCAATTTATTTATTTTAACTATTTTTTTATTTTCAATTACAGATACATTTAAAGAAAATATCAAGTTACAAAATCATTAAAGAACATACTTTCAGATGAATAATTTTAAAAAATGTAGTATTTAAAATGGAAAAATTTAACTAAAAACTTGAAAAAAACCTTAATTTTGAGTAATTTCCGGGAGAAATAAATATAAAATGAGAGAAAAAACTAACATTTAGCTCTAATTATGTACTTTATGCTTCATATTTTTCATCTTGATAATTTCTTAAAATTTATCTTTCCTTGTTTACAAAATACATAGAAAAAAAGATATTTTTTGAAGAAAATTATGAATTTTAAGCCTCGTTTGGGGTACCTAAATATTTTTTAATTTGGATAAATGATTTTTTGGGACATGTTGGGATCTAGGGAAAGCGTTTTATCAACATGAAATTTTGAATTTGCGAAAAAAGTTTTTTTCGATTTGGCCTGGTGAAAAAGGGCTAGTTCGCACTTTCGGATGCAAGTCGGCACGGGTTACCCTTGTTCAAATTGCCGAAACTTTTTTTACAATTGTTTTGATGTAAAAGGAAAAAAATAAGTGGGTATGCGTTACAAAATTCCGACTTTCGTTTTTTTTTTGGGACACCCTAAGGTATACTCATGAAATTTGGGATTCTGGTGATTCAATGGCATACAAAATTTTAAGTAGGTGGAACTAATAGTTTTTGAGAAATACAAGGGTTGAAAGAAGCTTGTAAAGGTTTGTGGCATGTTGAAAGTTTCTTTCCAGATTTTTTAACTTGGCTGACACCTTGCTGTGTGTCTAAATAGAGCTCCATTTCTTTTTGCACAAAAAGCATTTACACTTTATTAACTGTTTAAAACACAACAAAAATAAATCAACCAGAAAAACAGACAACTGAACAGTTTCCTAGGCGTGGTCTTAAGAACACATTTTTAAATCACACATTTCTTAAAAGATTATCAGTGTGTGTGTGGAAGGGGGGGGGGAGGAGGCAAATGGGAAAACAGAGATATTTTTCTATCTCCGAGAATTCAGTTAAAACATTTTTTTATTGGTTATTTCTTCTGATAACCAAAAAAAAAAAGAAATCAAATATAAAAGAACTACTATAGAGGTTGTCCACAGATGATATCACATTTCAAACGAGAGGAGGGGAAGGGCAGTTCCAGGAATATTGATTTTGTGCCAAGCAGTAGGGAAGGGGTAACAAGAAGTATGACACCTAACTGCAGTTGAGTCTCAAAAGCTTTATAACTCAAATATGCTTTTATCTTGAAGTTTTCATTGGGTCCCAAGCTCTTAAAAAGGTTGAAAGAAATTCCTATGACTCCAACTACCAATAATTCAAAGCTTTTAGCCTGTCTCTTGGGACTTCGAGTTATCGAAACTCGACTGTACTTTTTTTAAATAAACTTTTTATTAGTTTCACATGTGGGTTTGTTTGTATGTATGTGTGTAACTCCGAATAAGAGATAAAATTCACTTTCTTTACAAATATAAAAGTAATATATTTAATACTATTATTAAAACTAAAGGCTAAACTATGTTACATGTTGATGTACTATAAGTGTTTCAATTGTTTGTAGGTAACTCTGAATGAAAGATAAAATTCACGCTCTTAGCAAATATAAAAGTAATATATTTAATACTATTATTAATAATAAAGACTATGCTATATTACATGTTGATGTATTATAAGTGCATGTAAACTTAGCGGATATTTAATAGTTTTGAAAATCAGAGGGAAATCAGAGTATGATTGGTTAAATGATCTAAAGCGTATGATCTAAAAGCATATTTTTTAGTTTTTTAAAACTTTATTTTAAAATTATTAATGAAAAATAGCATGCCATGTAACAAGGGGGAGGGGGGAGGTGAAGTGTGACAAAGGGAGGAAGAGAATTAAAAATGTTGCAAAAGGTGAAATCAGCTATGGAAGCCCCTGTGCCAGAATAATATTTTTCAATTATTTTTACAGTACCTGTTGAGGTATATGAGTCACTGATGCAACAGCAAGCTCTGTAAGGGTATGTAAAGTACAGACAACAAACTGTTGTGACGGATAATCAGGAAGTAGAGATGTACACAATTTCCATACCTGCAAAATAAATTTTTATTGGTAGTGATGCTACAGCTGAAAATCAAAACTTTTCATTTTAACATTCAGTCATTGGAAATGCATTAATTCAGCTTTCTGTTTTAAGCATATGTACAAATGTAAGTTTTTTTATAGCAAAAGATAAATAAATATGTTGAGAAGAAGTATTTTGCATGCTTAGTTTACTTCTTTTAAAAATCATGACTGTGCCCCTTTTTGCATTAAAAGTATAACATGATTTAAGCTTTTATCTATTCTTTGTACATTGGTACCATGAAGCTCTGATTATTGATCAGTTTTGTGAATGCCTTTATTATGACAAAACCTAATTCATTAATAATAAAATAAGAAATAAGAGAAAAGTGTATCTCAAAATGCAATTGATAGAAAATGATGCATAACAGACATTTAAGATGATTAGGTTGTTTTTATGACAGGGATTTTCCAGAGTGCTAATTAGAAGAAATATTATTTCTATTTTTTAAGTTTTGGTAAGGGACTTTTTCAGGCACTCAAATTTTGTGAAGGAACAAAAGGGCTCTAAACAGGGACATTTCAAGTTTTTCCAGGGGGGGGGGGGGTAGGCGAAGGGTCCAAACACAATGCAATTTCACCGGAAAACATCAAAACCACGCCCACTTATATGTACCCTAAACAGGGTTCGCCGATATATATCAGTCGATATATATCATGATATATATCATGATATATATCCGATATTTATTCTGAAAATATCACGATATTTTGATATTTTCGATATTTATTATTTAAAATGCAATATTTTCAACAGAAAAATTGTCTTCATCATATTAATGATGTCATCTTTAGTATGATGTAATATTTATGATATTACTTTTTTGACTGAAAAAGCAGATAAGCTTACATTTCTTTTTAAATATTACAATACACAAAAATGCGAGATATAGTTTTTGTTTTAGTAACAAAATTTACTATGTAAAACTAAACAAAAGATTTAAATTTTATATTTGTTTTTTATTTTGTTCAGTTACAATTTTGTTTTATGTCTTTGCAATGTGATAAAACAATAAATAAGTTGTTTAGTTCTAATGTTTTAAAAATAAAGTCAATATTATAGTTTGAAGTATTAATTAATAAAAAAAGTTATGGTATAAATGAAAAAATACATACATATATTACACATTGTAATAATCAATTACACTAATATAATGTACGGTTATCAAAAATGTTTCATGTTTTGGTTTTGATATTACATGATAGTTGATATTTATGTATATGATACTGTAATTATTTTTATATGAACATAATAGTCAATATCCAGTATAGTAGCCAACATCATCATAAGGTTATATAATTTTTAAAACATTAAACTATTACATTTCAGCAAAAATGGCTGCATAACATTTCATTGTATGTAAATGTTAATGTATATTTATGTAGAGAAATATTGAAAGAAACATTAATTTTTAGTCTGTACTGTAATAATACTTATTTAAGGAAATAAATAACATTGATTTGAGTATGTAATTACTATTTAAAGATTAAGTTTGCGCGAATTGAAAATATCGGATATATATCAAAATATCGGATATATATCAAAATATCGGATATTTTCGATATTTTCGAAAATATCACGATATTTACGAACCCTGACCCTAAATGACGGGCCTGGCTCTAAACAGATTCATGAAGCTTATAAAGTCAATTTCATGCTTGTAGGATCACTAAATTATGGTGCAGTAGAACTCGAGAAATCCAAACTCCCACTGTCCAAATCGTTTCCAGAATTTCTGGGAATGAAATTAAGAGAGAAATGTACAGCAATTCACAAAATAATGATTCTGTCTACAGGCTATTCCCTCCTTTAAGATTGTCAAATAATTAATTTTGACTGGGATACTGTCTAACATTTTTTCACGAGACCTCCGTCGAATCTGCGCATGCGCCAAGTCTCTCCCGACTTTCTCGAAATAGGGGGGAAATGTAACGAGGAAGTAGCAAGCGAACAAAAACTGAAGGCATCGGGAAGTGCGCATCCTAAAACTATCTCCCCTTTTTCAAATAGAGGCGTTCGTGGCTGCCAGGTGCACAATACGCAAACAGACAGTACTGAGCAAGCAATGACTTTTATTTAAAGCATGGCATGTAGTTATACTACATACTAAAGTCAGGGCCGCCGCTACCAGCAATGGGGCGCGGTACCAATTTTAAGGCCGGGCCCCCCATGCACCCCCCCCCCAATTGCATATTTTCATGCCATCGTTTCAGCACATTTGCAATGGTGGATTTTCCGAAATTTCAAAAGTATTTTTTTCTGAAAGAACATGCTTCAAAACATAGGAATTGACCATTTTTTAATTTTTTGACACAGTTATATATTTTTTATGAATTATTTTAACCGGTGCACAGATGCTATTCCGGAAAAAAAAAATCTGTGCATGACGTCAGTGGTGCACGTAAGCGCGAAATCTAATTGGCTGTAGTGAGATGACGAAGGTCGTGACGTCACCGATTCCTGCAGTTGGACAACTCAAGTCAAGCAAAATGGGGTTCTTATTGGAAAGAGAGCTGGTAGGTGCACCACTGACGTCACAAAAACCACGCCCAGTTTTCAAGGTAGGGTATTTAAAAAAATTAATAAAAAATAAACTGTTGGGAAAATTAAAGTATTTTCCGGGCCCATGTTACTTTTTTATATCATTCTATCCATTTCAGTAACAAAAAGTAGTACTTTTGACTGAAGGAAACTCCCCCATTGTAAAAAAAAGGAGAAAAAATTTTTTCGGAAAAACTTTTTTTTTAGTTACGAAAGTGTGCATCTGATTTTATTTTCACGTTTTTTGTATCCCCAGATGATTTTAAAAAGCGGTAAATCCATTTTCCTTTGCGCTAGCGTGTTTCATTCATTAGTGTTTGTGCTAGCAATTGTTTCATATTTTTTTTTTGATGAAATTATTGACACTATTACTGGAAAAACATGTTCATAACCTTGCGGGCCCCCCAAAGCTCCGGGCCCGGGTACTAGAGGTTCAGTATTCCCCCCCAAATGGCGGCCCTGACTAAAGTACAGCACTTGTAAATATGCTTAGCATGTAAAGATATTGCCTTTTCATTTGATGAATTAAATGCTTTTTATTTAAAATAAGTTTTTTTTTCTGTTTTCAGCATACATGCAGTAACCAAAAAAAAAAAAAAACCGTAAGACTGGTGTTACAAAATAATTCTTGTTTAAAAAGTTCTTAAAAAAAGTTCTTTTTTTTTAGGTAGAAACATTTTTTAAATAGTCACATTTGCCCAAGAAGATGTGTAAGTGTTAGATATAAAAATTCACATTTGTAAAGAAATTTGGACAATTTTGATAGGACATAAAATTTACTTGCATGTTACTTTGAGAAAACATTTTCATGTTGGTAATTAATTATCGGCAAAATTTTTGCAATACTCTTTAAGTTTTTCTAAAACAGGTTTTAAAAGTTGCATAACATGTGACTGCAAGTATTTAGTGTGATAATGAAATTCAAAAAATGTTTGCGCAAATATTATTCTTTTTTTTTGCGGAAACATACATTACCTCTGCAATTGTTTGAGCATCATGGTGCATGTGTTGAAAAATTGACAACAACTGAAGCTTTATTTCCACTGGAGTAGCTAAACCTTGAATCATTTCTCCGATTTTGCTGCAGATATTTGATGCAAATGCTCTATTTTGTACAAGAAAAGAAAAAATAAGGTTCATTAAATTAGTTAAAAAATATCACATTTTTGCTAGCAAAAATACTGCATATCTCTCAACTGCTCAGCTCAGTTTCAAATTTTGTTTGTTGTTTTTCATGCATTTATTGCTTAAAATAAGATTTTCAGTCACTTATAGGCAATTCCGTTTTGACGAAAGTATCAATTGTTGCACAAAATACCCTACAAAAAAATCAAATATTTTGCAGTTATTTCACTGTATGGACTTGAACAACATGGGCACTAATTCCAAATAATGTTACCATTCAATTACATTTTGAAGATTTCTTGAAACAATACCTAAATAATATTTGTTGGTTCAGTAATAGGCATATCTAATGAGATACGTCAGTTACTGAGCCTGAATTTAAAAAAAAATAGATATTTTCAAAACACAATTCATTAAATACTTATCAATCTTGAATTTAAGCATTTATATTCACTCGATTATTTGATGAAAGAGGATTAAAACTTAGCAGAGAGAAAAAGACAGGGTAATTAAAAGTCAGAAAACCTATAAATTGGTCAGCCTTGTAATCCCCCTTTCCTTACAATAGCTATAGGATATTGTTAAGATTACACTTCATATTTCCATAAAGGATTAAATAATCTTTCCTGAAAGAGTTGTGAAATGACTTTTGTTTTATATGAAGAAAAGAAAAGATCACATTTGAAAGTTTATTCTAAGAATTTGTATATATCTTCAAGGAAGTGAAAAATACGTAAAATTCACAAGCTTGTGAAATTAACTTTTGACTTATTTGTCTCATTTTAAGTGCTCTTGACAGCTATTCAAACATCACCGTGTTTCCCCCCCCCCCCCTCCTGTTTCTAATAGGGCTGCATAAGGAGCTTTAGCCTTTTGTAGACCTAGAGAGATCTGCTGATATGGCACTCAGTCAGGACCGGATTAAAGATTTGGAGGCCCATAGGCATTTGAAATGAAGGGGCCCATCCACCATATGGATTTGAAAAATGAGATTTTAAATAACTGATATATATTGTGCAAATATATTTTAACCATTTATAAAATTGTTATTATGGTATACATAACCAATCATAATGATTGATTATGTTACGGGTATAAGCAGTGCTAATAGGGAGCAATGCTTAATTTGCGTAGGGAGTGAAGTTCTTGCACTTCCGAAATTTAATATTTTAGGCGAAATTCATGCTATTCAAGCGATAAAATAAGTTGTGGGTACTTTTGGGCTCTTGCACCTCTTTGGGTAGAAATTATGCTCTGGTGATGAGAAAGAAATTGGATGGAAGTATGAACGGACACTTAAGTTCTATTTTCGCATATTGCATCAAATAATGTTCTTGGCGTTAAGCTCAGTGCCATCTAAAGTTAAAAAATATATCTTCAGGATTTCTCGCGGCGGGGCCCCTTTAAAACCCCGGGGCCCATAGGCAACTGCCTACGTTGCCTATTTAGTAATCCGGCCCTGCACTCAGTAGATCTTTCATGTGCCACCTTTAAGGTATGAATGTCAATGGCACAGGCAATTTTGACGCCCTGTTTTCCACCGAATGGAGACATCTGGGCTTTCTTTGATACAAACTCATTCACTGTTACAAAAATGTTTTTCAAGTCAGAAAAAGTGAAATAAAATGACACAAATTCAAAGTTTAAAACAAATAACATTCTTTCATCAAGGAAAATAAATTAAAAGCTACTGAAAATGCTTAATATACTTTGATTGAGCAGCAAACTTCCCAGTAGCATAAATGGCTGCTTTCATTTCAACAGCATCATGAGAGTCAAGGCTGTTTCGAATGCTATGATGAATACTCTTTTTCTCAGCAACAACACTAGCAATATTTCCTAATGTCCTATAGAACACAAAAAAAGTATTTAGTTGAAAATTGATTGATATGAAAATGTTTCTGGAAACATGAATTGTTTTGCTGATGATGTAAAAATTATGGGGGTTGTAGAAAATGATAAACAAGTAAATCAGCTGCAAAAGGATTTGGATCATATTACTAAATGGGCAAACAAGTGGGGTATGGCAGTAAATGTTGGGAAATGTCAAGTGCTGCATTTAGGTCATGCAAATAAGCATACAAGCTATTATTTACAGGGTTCAGTCATTAGTAAGGCAGATAATGTTATGGATCTAGGTGTCTTAATAAATCAGGATTTCAAGTCTAGTCAACAGTGCAGCATAGCTAGTAACGAAGCCAATAGGATGCTTGGGTTTATTAATAGATCTATTTCAAGTAAGGCTAAGAAGGTTCTTCTGCCTCTATATAGAAGTTTGGTAAGACCTCATTTGGAGTATGCTGTTCAGTTTTGGTCTCCTTATCTAAAGAAAGATATTAATTTATTGGAAAGGGTACAAAGAAGGGCTACAAGGTTAGTAAACGGATTTTCTAATTTAGACTATGATTCCAGACTTAAAATGCTTAATATGTATAGTCTTGAGCAAAGGAGAACCACAGGGGACATGATTCAGTTATTTAAATTTATTAAAATGAATGATGTTGCAGGGTTAGATTTTTGCACAGAAAGCAGGACAAGGGGTCATTGTTTTAAGCTGTTTAAATCTCAGGCTAATCTGGAAATTCGAAAATATCACTATTTTAGCAGGTTAGTGGGAACTTGGAACAGTTTACCGGAAGAGGGGGTAAGGAGCAATAGAGTAGATAGCTTTAAGAGGGCCATTGATCTTCATTGGGGTCTTTAATTTGACTAGAACCAGCCCAGTTGGGCCCAGAGCCTGCTGCTGGTCGTCGCATTTGTATTTGTATTTACAATTTTTGTCAACTATTCCTATCCCCCAACCCCCACATATTTAGTAAAGTGCGAAAAAACTATAGAAAAGTTTTCTAGTATTTTTTACTATGAACAAAAACCATCAATGTCTGGCAGATTTTCGATGATAGAGAAAGCCATAACAAATGGGTAAAGTAGTTTTAATTTCATCTTGAATAATTACTCCTACTTATGATTTTACCATTACATAATTCAATTCAATAAAAATTGAAATACCATTCGAAACCTATCAATTAAATGAATAGTTTTATAAATAGCAAGATCAATTAAATTACTTCTAAGTTTAAATAATACAATTGTCTACTTTTAAAAAAGATACAACATACAGGGTGTCCACTCCAATCGTGGACCAATAGCTAATTTCTAAACCGTTAGAGATAAGCATATAGTTTATTTAGGAAAAAATCTCCAAATTATGAAAGGAATTTTGGGTCTATTCAATGTTTTTCAAAAAATCAAATTTTGAAAGAGTTACGAAATTTAAATTTTTATACAGCCCCCCAGTCCTATCAATCATATTTAGTAAAATATTCTTGACACTGTAACGTTTAAAACTAAAAAAAAATCACTCTTCTACCACAAAAATTGACCGAGTTATGACGTTTTGAAAAATCAAGATTTTGAAGGATTTCGCATACGGTCCCTTCAGCGATCTCTCGATGACGTCATGAAACTGCAAAATCTTGATTTTTCAAAACGTCATAACTCGGTCAATTTTTGTGGTAGAAGAGTGATTTTTTTTTAGTTTTAAACGTTACAGTGTCAAGAATGTTTTACTAAATATGATTGATAGGACTGGGGGGCTGTATAAAAATTTAAATTTCGTAACTCTTTCAAAATTTGATTTTTTGAAAAACATTGAATAGACCCAAAATTCCTTTCATAATTTGGAGATTTTTTCCTAAATAAACTATATGCTTATCTCTAACGGTTTAGAAATTAGCTATTGGTCCACGATTGGAGTGGACACCCTGTATATTTCTAGCACCAAAGAACTTTTACCTTAACGTAAGAGCTCTAGCCACTGGATCATTACTGTGAATAACAGCATACAAACGATGCACAAATTCATCAAGATTTAAAATTTTATCAAGATGTTTTTGACTTTGCTGCATCACTCTGAGTATTAAAACTCGATGAAAATTGGTTCTGGAAAAAAAGAAAAAAAAAAAAAAAAACTATATAAAAAAGCAGGAAAAGATGGCAAGGATTTTATTAAACTTTTCAGTGCAGTATTAATTACTTTTAAGAATAAAAAAAATTTAATTCAAAATTATTCAATGGTAATTTTTCAGAGGAGTTTTTAAGACGGGGGATATATACTGTCGTCCCCGCTTAATCCAGTAACGGATAAACGAATACCTCGCTTATACAAATAAAATATCTCGGAACCTATGCCCTAGACGTTATGTTAAAGATCCCCACTTAATCGAATAATAGTTCGTGGAGCCAACAGTATTCCTTTAAGTGGGGCCGACAGTACTTGCTAATGACAAACTACTGTGTAGCTTTTTGAAAAAGAGATTTTCATCGGGAGGGGGAGGAAAACTGCTTGAAACAAAAAAATTGAATTTCTTTTGCACAATTAAATGTTTAATTTCAGTTAAGTATAAGTTGGAACCTTGTGCATTGGAAAAATATATTTAGTGTACAAGAATCATTTACATTTAATTAACGAAAATCCTTAAAAAAAAAAAAAAAAAAAAAGCTAAATGACGTCCTTGACATTATTTCAAAATTTCCTATTGAAATAAAGTGTTTGCTAAAAAAAGGTAAAAAATAGAAAATTTCAAGAAAAAACAATACAAAAAAAAAAAAAATAAACGTTAGAAGTAACTAGAAATTTAGTACAACAATATAGATACACAGATCATCAATCAAAAGAAAAAAAATATTTTGTTGTAATTAGGGATGCACCGATTAATCGGCGGTACCGATTAATCGGCCATAATCGGCCATTTTGCCGATTATTAATAATCGGCAATATCGGGCCGATTAATCGGCTGAAAAATATTTTTCAGTTATTATTCTTTAAAGTATACTTTCACTAGGAAAATTATGATGAACAATTTTATTAACAGTAATAATAATCCTCACAGTTGATATAAAGTTCTTTTTAATCAATTCTCCTACTTTGAATAAATATACATAGACAATGATGCAACATTTTTCACGTGGAGATAGTTTTTTCCTTAGCACAGTGCTTTCAGATAGCCTCTAGTTTTTAAAGAATAAAAGTATTGAATTAAATTGCTACTAATTACTAAAATATTTGAATTAAAAATACTCCTAAATTGGAGTGTTCACCACACACTCCCCTTCCCTCCTTTTTTTTTTATAAATTTTTATTTCTAATTAACATAACTAACAATGTGTTAATAATATTATTCACACTAATATGAAAATTTGTTTTAAGAAATTTGATAAAATATTGAAATTATTTTGTGAAAACTAGGAAAATGGAAAAAAAAAGCTTCTCCCAGAAATAAATTACTTACTATTTCTAAACTTGGAGTTGTATAAGAGATAAAAAGCAGTGATGGTGAAATTGGTAGTAGAAAAACAATTATCCTTATCATTAATCGGCTCAGCCGATTAATCGGCCGATTATCAGCAGCCGATTAATCGGTAATCGGTAATCGGCCAATTTGCTTATCGGTGCATCCCTAGTTGTAATCTAATGTTTACTGCATCCTTACAAGAAACAAAAGGGTTGACTTTTCATTCTGCATACATTAACTATTATTATTTAAACAGGCAATATTGCTATGAAAATAATATTTACCCAGTTCTAAACAATTCAGCAAGTTTTAAGCAAGCTGAATTAATGAGAATGGGGAATGGGTATTTTTCAAAAAGACGAGGAAATCTTACAATTGCTTCACATTGTTCTCCAATTTCCGAAGATCTTAAACCTGAAAAATATAAGATGAAATAAAATATTTTCAATTTTATGTATGCATTTTAAAATATAAATTATAATATCTAATGGATACATGCAACACTGATCAAGATTTTGATAACAAATATACAGGAAAGCATTTGAATGTATTCATGCATTATTTATGAAGGTAAATAAAAAAAAAAAAGGAATCTTAAGTAACTTAAAATATATATATATATGTATATATATATATATATATATATATATATATATATATATATATATATATATATATATATATATATATATATATATATAAATTACCTTTATCCAGCTCGGATAGAGCAGAATTGGCATCTTGATCAGGTTCACAGGATGAAGTTTCTCCTATTATTGATAGACGAGCAGATGCTGATGCCATGATGATGAGCGATTAATCTAAAATTAATGTTATAATCTTTAAGATACTTCATCATAAGTATTACAATTAGGCAGGGTCGGGGTTTTGGACGTCCAAAACTGGTTTTGGACAGGACAGGTGGGTTTTACTGTCCAAAACTGTCCAGAAGTGTCTTAAACTGTCCAAAAGTGTCTTAAACCGTCTAAAGCATGACAAAAGGGTTTTAAGCTGACTAATTTCTATTAGCTGTAATATTGATAATGCATACATCTTAGTTTCTTAGTGTTAATTAGTTGTAATTAATTAAAATTTGACAATATTTAATTATATTAGTAATTTTAATATACGTTAAAAAATGAACAATTTACTCATAACTCCATTGCATAAAAATTTCATAAAATAGGAATTGGTAGTACTGTCAAAAAAACTCTTGAAGCAGATAATTTCAGTTCCATTTAACTCATAATGTGTAAAACTGAAGTCTTTTGTGGTTTTTTTACAATAATGTTTTCAGTGGTGTTCAAATAATTTTTTTTACCTTAGATTGAAGAATAATAAACTGATGATAAAATGTTTTTCACTACTCAAGAAAATTTTTCTATTTTTGATTTTTGTTTTTAATACTGTGTATTTTGTTTCTAACAATATATATGAAGGGCTCGGGCGTAAATAGTGGTATCTGACAAACTCGACAAGACGTATTGTTTCAAATTAAAGAAACAAAAATCATTTGTAAAAATGTAATTAAATATACCCAAGACACACAGCACTTAATCAATGTACTGACTTCATTTTTTAAATAGAAAAAACTTGCTACAGTAATGTCTCGAAGCAATAAATTCATATTTAAAAGAAAAAATTTTGATTTTTTGAAATGCTAGTTACCATTTTTTACACCCGAGCCCTTCATATGTGTATATACTTCCTCAAGAAAAAAAAAACATCCTAGCTTGCAAATATTTAGAAAACCTTATCAACATTTTCCAAGGATCAGTAATAATTTAGTGTCTGATTATGAAATATCACTTTTGTCATTTACTTGTATTTTAAGTACAATAACCTAAGGAATTTTTAAAACAATTTTGGAAATTCCATCAAGTTGATGAAGTTCAGTTTAGTATAATGCAAGCAAAAATATCCATTCCAAAAAAAAAAAAAAAAACAGAAGGGGGGGGGGGGAGCTGAAAATCTTATATATGTTTTTATGTACATATTTAAATGTTTACATTAAATAAATTAAGTCTTAACTTCAAGTATAATTTTGCGCTTTTGATATTTGTTCAAAATATAAAATTGTACTAAAAATGTAGTTTTGGGCAGTTAAGGACAGTTTTGAACACATGGGTTTTGGACAGGACGGTTTACACCATGGTTTAGACCGTGGTTTTTACCGTTCTGTCCAAAACCTTGCTAACCCTGCAATTAGGCTAGCTTTAAAGTTCTAGATTAGAGGATGCCAATAGCTCACAGCAACCACTTCATTGAAAATGGCTGCCAAAGAATGAAAACCTAGTAACCTAAAGAGGAGATTATTCATGCAATACACCGCCAACTCGGCCATTTCAATCCATGGACTGCAGTTTCGTGCTTATTGTGCACTCATCAGCATGGAATACGAAAATAGCCAAGTTGGAGGCAAAAATCCTCTTATAGAGCAAAGAGGGCAAAAAAAAACTGGTAGCTAATGTGAAATTAGAATACCAGCGAGCGATCGCACTTGGGAACGGTACAACTTGTAAATTTTAACACAGAGCTCGGAGATTATAGTTCGACCTCAAAGCGAATTTACATGTAGGCCCCATTTGAGTCTTTCTCTTGAGTTTCTAGTAATTGTTATCTTGATTTTGTAATTTTTTTTTCGTCATTCATTACAGATCAAAATATTTTTCATTAAACTGAGAGAAAAAACGATTCTTAACATTTTTACGTGTCCTCAGTTTTCGAAAAAAGCGGTCATTAGTCACATTTTGCGACCAAAATTATTTATTTGACTCCTAGACTTTAGACCCTTGGTGTTCTAAAATTGCTCAAGACTAAACATTTTGGCATGGGTGCAAGTTTAGCCATGCTTCCAAGACGGAAAATATTTGAGACCCCCCCCCCCACATGCGTGCTCAAAGGGGGGGGGGGAACAAATAATTATTGATTTTACTGTGTCAAAACGGGGGGGGGGGGTTTAGTACTCAAGTTTATTTTTAGTAGTAAGATCATAGTTTTAATTATATTCAAGCAAAAATAGGAGGAGGGGGAAGGGAATTTTCAAAATTTGAGTTCTAAAAACTTCATTTTAGATGATCTTTAGTGATAGCCGAATGAGGTGTGGCTTATCTAAAGATAAGGAGAATGTAGGTACTATTTCCGCGCAGTTTTTGAAAATTGAATTTATCAAATCAAAATTTTAGACGATCTCCGATAATGTTAGGAAAGGAAGGTTCCGAAGTAGTAACCTCGGAAGTTTTTCTAGATCACCGCCATACTAACAAATTATAGTAATTATTGGATAACATCAGGGGAATGGAGTGTTCAGGGACTTTCCCACTCCTTAAAATTGCAGTTTTAAAAATAGTTTTAAACTTTTAGTTCTGTTATGAGAGAGGAGATTCGAAGGCACACCCACATTTTTTTCGAAAAGATGTCTTAAAAAGCGATTGCTGGATATATCTGGTAACGTTAGGGAAAGGAATGAGGCCCAGAAACGTATCCCCGGGGATTGAAAAAAGGTCCAAAATCAAAATATATTAGTTTTTCAATAATATTTGAGTGAGGGTTTTATTTATTTTTTTTTTTAGGGATCAGATTCTTGATATTTGTGCAAATTTAATTGAAAAAGCACAAAATTAAGAATGATAGAAAAGAATGAATGCAAAGGGTTGATTTAAATATTATATACAAAAAAATGACATTTAACTAACTATGATCACCAAAATTTTGGTTCAAAAATGATGAAAAAAAGTTATGAGTTTTGGTAACTCACATTTCCCGACTAATGCATAATTTTGCTGCCTAAATTCCTAACTTTCGATTGCCATCTGAAATATCTGTAATAAATTTTTAGGGGGGGGGGGGATAATTATGCTCCAGCTAAACTTCAACTCGAATGCAGCTGCATTGAAACTCCCGAAGGGGTGTGGCAAAATGACGCTTGTGCAAGTCTTCTGTTGTGGAATATGAAACATAAGATGAGTAAAAAATAATGGCAAGCACAAAATTAGAGATATTCATGTGGTAGAATCACACAGAAAACCAAAGTGGGAGACAGTTACTGAGGTGGATGCAATCTGATTTCGAAATGTATGAAAAATAGGGACTGGCGGGTAAACGCGTGAAAAACAACTCAAATATTAACTAAACGCCAAACCTGTAAACATTGACAAGTTTAAGGGTGTCTTAGAGAAATCCGATTTTATGTTTCGTTTATTTTTATGTCTTAAGAAAAAAAAAACTGAAGGAATGAGATCGTTTTTTTTCCGTCCCGATACGAGTCTCGGTGATTTCGTCAAGACAGAAATCCGTCCTGAGACGGAAGGTCTTGCTCCCATGTATTTTGGATCACAGTGAACCTTTTCTTTCATAACTCATTGTGATTGACCAAAAGGATAAACTTTTATAAGTATTTTCCAAATGCAATCAATTTTGCCTTAAAAATTTTTTTTTTTTGCCTGTAAGACAATTTTTTTCAAAATATACTCCGCAATGAGTAATTTACAGCATTGTATTTTTTTTTCACCAAAACGAGTGTTGCTACTGAGGAATCTTCAGACCATGTTCAAATGCTCATGGGCAATTCCACGTGACTCACGTTACAATTTGACGTGATTTTACAAAAG